>CAIGQQ010007204.1:1758154-1771366 GCA_903798035.1 Danio albolineatus | reverse complement strand
AAGAAGCATTTACCAAAGATTTCTGAAGAATAATCCTAAAAATAAGTGAATTAACGCTTAAAACAGCAGAAGCATCTGCCTGTGGAGTTAGAATAATGCATTCATTCAAAGTGGAAAATATTCTCAGCCCAAATGACAGATCTTTGATTTAGTTTTGAGCATAGCAAAAATTAATTTTGCACTCGACATTTTGACAACAGAGAGCAGTTTTTCCACTTTGTTTTTAGCTGTTACCTGTTATCAAATCATATACAACTGGTTTTTAAACAAAGTGTTGATCAGTTTGATATTATATACACTGTAAAAAAATCCAACTTACAAATTGTTGACTCAGTTTAAAATTGTAAGTTAGCTGGACATATTTTTGAGCTCAGAGTTGAATTTACTCCTAAAAATGATTTAACTGCATGTTTGGAACTGTTTGTTCAATGAAAGTTAAAAATTAAGTTGAGGAGACTTTAAGTTTTGATTTCTCCATATCTTCAAACAATAAAAAGTTGAGTTAACTTAATATTTTATACTTTGCAGCAACCGGCTGCAAAGAAATGTTGAGTTTATTAAGCTTCAGTGGTTAAAGTTGAGCCAAATTATTGTAGGTGTGGGTTTCCTCCTGGTGCTCCGGTTTCCCCAAGTCCAAAGATATGTGGTACAGGTGAATTGGGTAAGCTAAATTGTTCGTAGTGTGTGTGTGTGAATGAGAATGTAGGGATGTTTCCCAGAGATGGGTTGCGGCTGGAAGGGCATCCGCTGCGTAAAACAAATGCTGGATAAGTTGGCGGTTCATTCCGCTGTGGCGATCCCGGATTAATAAAGGGACTAAGCTGAAAAGAAAATGAATGAATGAATGAATTGTTCATTATTTGTTCGTGTTAGTAATTAGCATTAACCATTGGAATATTATAACCCAAGACTATAACTTGGCACTTCACCTGTCAATAACTGCACTGCAAAAAATGATTTTTGGGGCTTGTAAATAAGGAAAGCATAATCCAAGCAAATTTTACAAATAAAACATATTTTGTCTTTCTACTTCAAAATACATTTAAATCATTAAGATACTTAAGTTTTGTTTTAATTTAATGTAAAATACAGAAGTAAATTCAAAAGAGCAGGCTCAATTAATATTTACTTGTTACATAATCTATTGAACTCAATTTAAAAAAAGCATACGCCAGTAAAATGTACTTCACAAAGTCAGTGAGTATCCCAATTGCATTTCAATCAGGGGTGCAATTCCCGGGGCGGACAGGGGGGACATGTCCCCCTCACTTTTTTTTAGATATAAATACCACTTCACTTCATGCTATAATAAACATATATAAACATTTTTCAACTTAAGATATGTATGCAAAATTAAGTTCGCCATCACGTCACTCGTATAGGTCTAACTAAACTTTCTTTGAACACTGAATGGACACCAATTGACCCTTCATTAAGCCGCACCCAAAAACCACCACCCACCAATTGTGGCTTAGCAACCATAGCTATGCACAGGAGCTCTGTCAAGCTTTCGAGCGAGGGAAACAGGCCAAAGCGTTGAGAATATGGATTGTGCAAATCTGACACCAGGGCTGCGTCCGAAACCGCATACTTCCATACTATACAGTACGCTAAAATCAGTGTGCGAGTCGAGTAGTATGTCCGAATTCATAGAATTCGAAAATCAGTATGTGAGAAGTACCCGGATGACTTAATACTTCCGGCGAGATTCTGAAGTGCGCATCCCATGCACGCTGCGCTATCCCATGATGCCCCGCGAGAGAATTCATGAATGGGAGTGAAGCGACGCAACTGACGCAGGTAGGTCACGTGACCATGACAAAATGGCGGATGTAGTATGTCCGAATTCCATTCATACTTCTCACATTCATACTATAGAACGTACTTTTCTAACGGCCGAGTAGTACGTTTGAATTCAAATACAGTACCTACTGAGTAGTAGGCGGTTTCGGACGCAGCACAGGTATCCTAAAAGTTTGGACGGGATGGTGGAATTTTTTTTGATTTTTAGCTTTTTTTTTTTAACACTTTCTTATGTAAAATCCAAATTTGTTCTTTTAATCTTAAAAACAATGAAATAAATTATTTCATTTATTTCCTAAAAATTATATTCTTTCATTTGTTTTCATTTTAATAATACACTGTATATGTTATGATAAAATGTCAAATAAAATGTTAATTTAGGCTTTTCTGCACAGTTGCTCAACATTGCTACACGTTTCCACAACTATCACCAACACTCAGATTTGGTCTCCCCCACATCTCAGACCAGAGTTGCACCCTTGATTTCAATATACTGACAATTTGCATATTATTAGATGAAATGAGTGTCATTGATTCAGTATTAATATTGTGAAAGTGAGCAGTCTTCATCTTTGAGCTCTGAAATGTCACGTCTTCCTCATTCCCACACAAATGCCAGATGATTCTCCTCAATTCAGTGCACATTTGGAGACAAAATCATGAAGACATTTTTAGGTTAAACTCAAACTGACATGCACACGCATATTAGACGCGTTTATAAATAGTGTTTCTGTTCATGAGGAAGGACACTTCAAGTCCAGTCACATGACTGAAATAAACGAGAAAGAAAAACGAAATGTCTTTTCTTTGTCCTGTCGCCCTCCCCGTGCGCGCGCGCGCCGATCATTCTCATCAGTTTTATTCCAGTGCGCGCTCTCGCACCGACCAGACCTGTGTGAAGGAAGGTGTGTTGGTCATCCGTGTGAATTGTAAATGTCATTGGAGTGTGTGTGTGAGTAAGTGTGTGTGTCGCGGGAGGAGTCAGAGAAGAAGAAGCTGCACGCAGAGTAAGTGACTTCAGACTTCAGAGAGGCTGATGAGCAGCGGGACTCGCGCAGGTGACTCGCGCGCTTCTCCCGCCGCTGAACATGCAGACCCGGCTCTCCCTCGCGCGGGCACTCGGAGCCGCGCTGCTCTGGGCGGCGGTGCTCTGCGAGGAGCGGACGGTCCGGTATAAGATATCCGAAGAGGTTCGACCGCCGACAGTCATCGGAACACTCGCCAGCAATGTAACCTGGACTCCAACGCGCAGGACTTTCCCTGGCATCAGGTTTAAGCTGATGAGTCCGTCCACCGGCTCCTTCATCCGATTTCGGGAAAGCGACGGGAGGCTGACGGCGGAGGAGCGCGTCGACCGCGAGCGCATCTGCAAGCGCAACCCGCGTTGCGTGATTACTTTTGACGTCGCCTTCGTGTCCGCCGAGCAGTTTGAGCTCTTCCATGTGGAAGTGGAAGTGCTGGACGTGAACGACAACTCTCCGGAGTTCCCGCGCGCGGAGTGCACCGTCGAGATCTCCGAGAGCGCGGCGCTGGGCACGCGCATCGCGCTGGACGCCGCCGAGGACTCGGACGTGGGTTCAAACTCCATCCAAAGCTACGAGCTGAGCGAGAACTCGCACTTCAGCATCGATGTCATCACGCGCGTGGATGGGGTTAAATATGCGGAGCTGGTGCTCGTCAAAGAGCTGGACAGAGAATCCCGCGCTTTTTTCGCGCTCAAGCTGGTGGCCGCAGACGGAGGTCACCCGCCGAGGAGCGGCTCCACTAACGTGACCGTGAAAGTGAAGGACGCGAACGACAACAGCCCGCTGTTTGACCACAGCCATTATTCGGTGGATGTGCCGGAGGACACCCCTGTGGAGGCTCTCCTGCTGGATCTCAACGCCATAGATCCGGACGAAGGACTTAACGGACAGGTCGTGTACGAATTTGGCAAACAAGTTACAACAGAGATCAGACAGCTGTTTAAACTGGATTACAAGACTGGATATTTGACACTACAAAGCCCTGTGGATTACGAAGACGAGACGACGTATGAAATTGACGTGCAAGCTACTGATCTGGGGCACAACCCCATGCCTTCAGTGTGCAAAATTATCATCAACATCAGAGATGTCAACGACAACCCTCCTGAAATCATCATCACGTCCATAACATCAGTGACAGACGGTGTTGCGCACGTTAGTGAAGCTACAGGTCCAGATATCCTGGTGGCTTTAATCAGCATCAAAGACAAGGACACTGGAGCGAACGGACAGGTGAGCTGCACTCTGAATGGAGGACATGGAAACTTCAGGCTGAAGAGAGCCTACGAGGGCAGCTACACCATCGTCACGATGGCTCCTCTGGACAGGGAGAAGATTGCGGAGTATAACCTGACGGTGGTGGCTGAGGACTTCGGTGTGCCTCCGTTACGCACAGTGACTCAATACATTATACGTCTAACAGACGTCAACGATAATGCCCCGGCGTTCAGCGCTAAGATATACGAAGGTTTCATTGAGGAGAATCAATTACCGGGTACTTACATTACAACAATATTAGCTAGCGATCAAGATTCGGGACTGAATGGTGAAATAACCTACGAGCTTTTTGATTCGGACACAAACAGCGTTTCCAGATTCGCTATTATGAATCAAGCCGGGAACGTTTACGCGCTGCAGAGTTTCAATTACGAAGTCACAAAGAGGCTTGATTTACGCGTCCAAGCCAGCGACAGAGGATGGCCGCAACTTCATAACAACGCAATACTCATTATCAACGTAGTCGATCAGAACGACAACACTCCGTTTATAACTCATCCGCCGCTCATTAACGGATCTGCTGAAATTCAGCTTCCCAGAGACGCACCTCCTGGTTATATCGTAACGCGAATAACGGCGAAAGATTCAGACGCCGGATTAAACGCAGAGCTCACTTATAAGATCTACGACGGAGGCGATTTTGGTTTCGCAATCGATCCGAATACTGGAGAAATATACATCAACCGCAAAATCGCGTACGACGAGTACGATTCATGGAAAGTCTTAGTGACAGTTAACGATAACGGCCAACCGTCGCAAACGTCAACAGCCACGATTCACTTCACCCTAACCGAATCCGCACCCTCAAACGGCAACTTTTATGACGAAAGAGAGGAGGAGGAGCCTAAACAATGGACGCTTATTTTAATATTGGCTCTGACGAGTTCCTCGCTGCTGTTTTTGGCTATTTTATCGTTCATACTATGCAAAAGTCGTAAAAGCGGTCAGAAGAGACGCGATGACCTCCCTGAGGCGTTGGATATCCCGTACTCCGACGAGAAAAACAGCGTGTCGATGATCTCAAACCAGACCGCCAATGTTTTCGACACACACGCTTTTCACTCCACGACCGTCGACAGTCCTGAGAAGCTACACAGCAGTGTGCAGGCGACCGCTGAAGTCTTTAACGAAACCCCACAGACCTTCAAGAGCAAATACAGGAGTGTGGCGGGGGAAATCGATGTAAGTGGAGACAGTGTTTCTTTCTCTTTCTCTCCGTTTGTGTGTGTGTGTGTGTGTGTGTGAGGGGGTGTTCACACGGCACACATTCACCATGCATTAAAAACAGCTCGATGGAGCACAGCTGAACAACGCAGGGCTCAGAATGCAATGCTAATGACATGAGACCTGACAGCCAATCACATCAATCTAATGCAAATGTGCAGGGCAATACAAACTAGTGCAGGACACCAAAAGACTGGCACCGCATGTATGTGTACAAATAAAGGGTCTTGTCAGCTTAAAAACACACTAGCATAAAAAAAAACGATGAGATGCAATGCAACATGCATGCAAAAAATAAATAAATAAATAATTAAATAAATAAATAAATAATTAAATAAACAAAATAAATAAATAGTTAAATAGTTAAATAATTAAATAAATAAATAAATGATTAAATAAATAAATAAATAGTTAAATAAATAAATAAATAGTTAAATAATTAAATAATTAAATAAATAAATACATAATTAATTAAATAAATAAATAGTAAAATAATTAAATAAATAATTTAAAAAATAAAAAATAAACAAGTACAATTATGCAGAGCAAGAATGAGTACAAAAGAAAATGTCAAATTTTAAAATTGAGACTCTGTTAAATTGAGATTATTAGCCCTCCTTGTGAAATTTGAATCCTTTTCAAATATTTCCCAAGTGCTGTTTGACAGAACAAGAAAAGGGGTCACACTTTACAATAAGGTTCATTAGTTAATGTTAATTAATGCGTTTACTAACATGAACCAACAATGAACAACACATTTACTACAGTATTAGTTCATGTTAGTTAATGAAAATACAGCTGTTCATTGCTATAGCTCATGTTAACTCACGGTGCATTATCTAATGTTAACAAGCATGGGCTTGGATGTTAATAATGCATTAGTAAATGTTCAATTATGATTAATAAATGCTGCACAAGAGTTGTTCAGGATTAGATCATGTTAGTAAATGCATTAACTAATGAACCTTATTGTAAAGTGTTACCAAAAAATAAAGTATGGAAATAAAATGCAAATCAAAATATTATAAATATTAAAATAAGACTAAGAATAGGACAAGAAACCGTGGAAACTTATAAAATAAATAAATAAAATAAATATAAAATAAATAAACATAAAAATGGATTTTTGATATAAACAAAATTGGAAGAGTAAAAATATGGAAATAAAATGCAAATCATATTATTATTAATATTACAACAGGACTAAGAAGAAATACTGGACAGTTATAAGAAAAAAAATATATATAATAAATGAAATAAATAAAATAAATAAACATCAAAAATGATATTTGATAAAAATTAAAAAAATTCAAGAACATGAAAATTAAATAAAATTAAATTCTGAATATTGATATTAAAACAAAAAATAAATAAATAAATAAAAAAATGTAAAACATAAAAAATAATAAATAAAACTACATATTAAAATAAAAAATGGATAATTGAAGCATTCCACACCTTAATATATAAGATTTAAAATGACTAGTAAGATGACACAAAGTCCAAGCATAAATCCTCTTTTCTATGATCTGCACAGCTCATCTGAGTGACAGTAAGTAAAGCACAGAGGTTAACAAAACGGCAATTAAAGAGTTAAAATCTTGTAATTAAAACTTTGCACCCAGTATGCAGTGTATTTGCAACTAGTGATGGAAGGTCCAGTTTTTCTTTTTTACTCGAACCAGTTCTTTCAGACAAACAGTGATCAAATCAGTGTGTTTTACGAGTCTTGATGATATAATAAATTATAAGATATAATAAATGAATACTCATCAGAAGCAGTATATGCACTCATTTATTATATGCACTCATTTATACACATGAACTCTGTAATGTACAAATTTAATTTATATTAACACTTTGAAGGGTTTAATAACACTCCAGTTTGATGTAAGAATAAACTCTTACTGTGTTAAAATGAACTCTGAGTAATGCACAAATTTCACATTTTAGAAAGTGTTATTTTAACTCCGAAATGGAGGGAGTCATATGTACACCCAAGAAGTGTTAAGTTAAACTCAAATTGAGTTAAATGTACACTGATTTTTTTTGCTGTGTAATGTATTAATAATTTAATAGTAATACACTTAATAATGTTTGACTAATATGGTCGGGTTGTTGGCTAAATAGCAGTATTCCGCTGTATTGGATAGACGAGCATAGACATTAGAGTTCTGAATCAGCCAAATAAGCTCAACAAACCTGTTTACTGTAGTAAAAGCCACTTTATATGTTGAGGTACAATTTTTGTTTCCATGTATTTAATAAATAAAACTGCCACTCTTCTAATAAATATATATATATATTAGAGATGCTCTGATCAGCATTTTTGGGGCCGATTACCGATTACAGATCACCAAGATCATGATCTGCTGATTGCAGATCACACAATAGCAGGGGAATGGGAACAACAGAATAGTTACTAATCACTATTACAATAATAAATAAAAACTAGTATCTATTTAATAAGTACTAGTATCAAATGAATAAGCTCTAGTGTTATATAAAATAACATAGTGCCTAATAAATAAACACTACTATATTTTTATAAAACACTAGTATCTAAAGAAGAGGCACTATCTAATAAATAAGTACTGGTAGTTAATGGAAAATATACTAGTATCTAAAAAGTATATATATACCTGCCAACACTCCTGTTTTTCCCGGGAGTCTCCCGTATTTCACATCTCCCACCACCCTCCCGGTTTGTTATTTCTCCCGGGAAACTCCCGTAATTTGTACGTCCCAATGCAGTTTTAAAAAAAGCACTTTTGTTCATGTTTGTCAAGTTGCCAGATCTTGAATGAAGTTCATCACCTCACACAATTGACGCAATATTCAAATCTTGTAACATATTTTACCTCAATCTGGCAACATACGTTACAACTCAGGTGCGCTGTTGATTTCTGTGCAGGAGGTAGATGCGGGACTTCAATGGTGGCAGTAGCAACAAGCAGCTGCGTCAGTAGTAGTACACATGATGGAAGGAAAAGAGTCAGGTTGTGCTTCGGCAAAGAATTTAAGTTTTTGTCTAGAAGCCACCTTGACGACGCCCACGCTTTCTGCAAAGTGTGTCGTATTGATTTTAATGTCGCACACGGTGGGAAAAACGACATCACTCAGCATGTGAAATTACAACGGCACTAAAATTGTCAATTATGTTAAAATTATTAATAATGTCCAATTCCTTAAAGAGTTTATTGTTATTGCTTCGCTTTACAAGACCTCGTTGTGTCAATATATCCCCCGCCTTCCCCCGTTGATTAGCAGGTCTGCCTTGCTTTTGAAAAGCACGTGCTCTCATGAATAATTAGGAAGCAGGGTCTTCTCATAGGATAAGAAAACTCTGCTATGAATAATAATCAGAAACCGACGTGTCATCACTCCACCAGCAGATTCACACTACAAAACTGATTTTGATCCATCCCAAAAATTATTTAAAACCCAGACGATGAAATTAGCTGACAAAAGCTCCAAATGATCCAGTTTTCCCACAATTAAAGCTGACAGGAGCTAACGCTGACTTACTGATGCTCAACACACGCACACACACATCTGATCACATCTCAAATAAAACACTGAGAATACAAAAAAACAGCCCTGGACATGATCTAGAGCGGCCCACCATGCCTTCATATGTCTGATATTTTTTAGGGACTCTCCATAACAGTAATGTTTTATTTATATATATATATATATATATATATATATATATATATATATATATATATATATATATATATATAGTTGTACAAACTGTATTTTCTATCACATTTTATAATTCTGTATGATTTATAAACAAGTTTACCCATTAGGACCTCAATTTAGGTCCTCAGAGTGACACAAGTCCCTATTAATTGTTGTGTATTGAGGTTTCAGGACCCACCAGAATAAAAAAAACAGGCGTACACACACAAATAAATAGTTTAATGCACTACAGATGCATAAACCATATGCGTCTGTATGTATTAATTCAGTTTTCTTTGTGCTCCTTGTAAAATGGCTGAATGGAATCTAAATACTTATTTACTATTAAAACAGAGATACACCTCTCGAACCCCTCACCTCTCATCTTCTAACTCTAATGATTTATGTTCAATAACTGTGTTGTTTTACACTGAGAAGATTAGCTGATCTGCAGGAAACTCTGCTAACCGGCCAACGGAATGGGTCACTGAAGTTTTGGTAAAAAAAACTATTAAAAAAACCAAACAAACAAAAAACCCAGCGGTAATACTGCATATCGCGCTATTGAGCCACCCATAAATATCACAAGGGTAATTTCCAAACCGTTACAGCCCTAGAATCAATCACAATTGCTAATTGCTTAATACAATTTAAATAACATTTATTTGATTAGCTAACGTTAATGCTTACCAAATGCTTACTAACTTAAATGTCCGTCTCACCTCAGACGTCAGATCCGCCCCGCTAACATTCTCACTTTGTTCCTTTGCCAGCCATCCAGAAAATAGCTCATTTATCTTAACACATTTGGTGGCTTCTGCCTCAAGTGCTTGTCTTTTTTTCTCCCTCAACTTCTCAGCCCCTCCTTTACGTTTGGATATTTTATGTTTTATCATGTTTACTATGTTACGGCTCTGTGTCGCCTCAGCACCTCAGCAACCGCCCTTAAACTCGAACTTGATTCTGATTGGTCAACGCTCAGAGCCTCAGCCAATCGTCAAGTGTGCTGATCGTAAACTTAAAAAGCACAGTCAGTCTCGCAGTTCCTGTCAGCTTCCTGCAGCCAATTAGACACAAAAGCCTGGGATCAGACTACACAACAATTATTAGGATAGAATTACAACTAGAAATAATTTAAAAATAACATGCACACCGGCTCACTAAGGACGCGGCCCACCGGGAATGCCTGCTCCAGGGGATTAGAACCTTTAAAAATGCAATGTGCTTATCTTATATTTAAGATGAGATGCAACGGCGAAAAAAGGCCATTTACAAGTAGACTATGAAAAAACATCTCATCATTTGCAGACAAACTGTATTAGAATAGAATTAATTGATTTAATGTTGTCCTTTAAAGCATAACACTGAAAATAAAGGGAGCTGTGATTCAGTCATTGGTGATCGCAGGGATTCTGAGGCCTGCATTTTTAATTTGACACGTTGTTTTAGGAATTACAACATTTCCAGTGTGTGGTGCTGAGAGTGAACATGCAGTGAGCCGTCACTAATTGGCCAGAAACTGTTTGAAACAGACCAAGAACAGAAAAATCACAAAGCAGTGGGTCACTCACAGGGGTCATCAGATGCCTTTTACAATCTAATAACTTAAAGCAAGGGGTGCCCAAACTTTTTCTTATGAAGGGCCAGAAACCAAACTTAACTGAGGGCTGTGGGCCGAAGGTACATAAAAGTTCCATGAGTAATCTCCTAATTTATTAAAAAGTGACATCTCTGTTATTTAATGTAATCAAACAAAAACTCTAAATAAATGAGATTCTTTATTCAGAATGTGTGAGTTATACAGTGAGGAAAAGATTAATGAGATTTGATAACTTGATTCTATAGCTGCGTCCCAAATGACACACTATGCACTTATGCACTATGTACTTATGCACTTACACACTCAACAGCAAAGTATATGTATATAGTGCTGTCCCAAATGGAGCACTAATGGCTTTTTTACTAAGCGGAAGTTCAAACCGTTTCCCTGATGACGTTTGACTGTTGCCAAATTAGAGAAATAAATGACCAAAATTCCTAATAATACCTGTCATGAGTATAACCGCATTCACCATCGGGAGGTGCTATAATCACTCTTGTTGGAGAAATTTGCTTTCCCAATCCAAAATAAATAAAGTTATCCAACATGTGCGCACGATAGCTCCGCCTCTTCCGCTACGTGCACGAAGCTCCGGTCGTTGAGTGTGTGAAGTGTCCATCATTACACACTTCATATTACCGGTGGAATAAGTGCATCATCCGGGTAATTAAAGTGCACTTATTATTTTTACAGTTTTCAGTGTGAACGCACTTATTACACTATTTATACTACAAAATGGCGTAGAAAAGTGCACAAGTATGCCATTTGGGACGCAGCTTATTTCTTTAAAATAGCTCATTTTATTGAGCTAAACTGTTTGCTAACGTATACTATTACATTTTCTTTTGTAAATAATAATATAAAAATATTACTGACCGTTTAACTGTTTATTTATAATGAAACAGCTCCAGAAGAACATATTTAATAGGGGGATTTTTTTGGGGGGTGCTATCCCTTATTATGGTGGGCTTATCCCTTATTTTCACATCCCAATGTTGACAGGTATGCTTTATGATAGCTGAGATCTTACAGTGTGACGTGAGCCATGTTCGTGCAGTCTGACATGCTACAATCGTTCAGGATTTAAAAAACACTGCAGTTTGTGCCAGCCTTAATTCTCTGAAACTGACCCTTTTAAGCTTTGATCCTAATTGTGGCATTTTGATGACTGTGGCTTTAAATTCAAATGAGATTGTGTGGAGTTAACTTGTTAACAACGCCCCTCTTTGTCTCCTTAACCAATAACTCCCTAAATTTATTTAAGGCAGACCAGCTCTCTAGCACTGTTTTTCTCGTTCTCTCGAACCCACTCTCCCTCCCTCTATCTCCTCACTTCCCTTCTAGGTTGAATTAGGAGGTCCAGTCACTCTATCAAAATATTACAGAGACAGTACCCCCACTATGAGTCTCTGGGCATCACCGTAGGACACCCGATCAACCTACCTACCTGTTCACTGTTCATCTTCTGACTTCCCCTCCCCTTCATCCCACTGTTCCCCTACCATCCCTTTCAACCCTACAATAAAGTCTAGCTCAAAGTGTGGTGTGGTCCATGCTGGTGAAGCCCTTTTTAAAAGAGTCTGATCATAAACAAACACAATTAATACATGTTGACCATTAAAGGCTGGAGATATCCACACACTGCTGACACACAACTGTGCGTAAACCCCTTATAAAAGTGATTTTTGCATAATAGATCCCCTTTAAAACTTGGAATCAACAGAGCTTAAGTTCAATAAGGACGTGTGTTTTTTCTTGTGTTCTCATATAGGGATATTCTACTTTACCTGGATATGGCAAAGACTCTGCTCGACCAATCACAGTGTGGAAAGGAAACTCCATGATGACCATCGCTGTCAGAGACCCTCAGATCAGCGGCAAAGACAGTGGAAAAGGAGACAGCGATGTTAATGACAGCGATTCTGACATCAGCGAAGGACTCAAGAAAGATTACACTACATATAAAGGTGACTGACTGACGTAGGAATATATATCATACATACTACATATCAATATTCCTACTGTACATACAAGTGTGTGTATATAAGTAATAACTGACAACAGGTCGTTGAATAGTTAGATAATAATGCACACCTGCCTGTGAGGTGTTTGTCCTCCTCAAACGTCTCCTGTGTGCAGCACTAGTTTCTTCCACATGTGCTCCAAAACCTTCTGTTGTAATTTGGTGTGATTTATGACTGTTGTAGCTGAGATATAACTGTAATCATTCAGCGGAGTGATATGGAGCTGTAATGCGCTCAAAACCTGCTGAATATATGCACATCATCAGTCATTCAGATTCAAGCATTCAGCAGTGACACATATCTATCTATCTATCTATCTATCTATCTATCTATCTATCTATCTATCTATCTATCTATCTAAATACACTCACCGGCCACTTTATTAGGTACACCTGTCCAACTGCTCGTTAACGCAATTTTCTAATCAGCCAATCATATGGCAGCAACTCGTTGCATTTAGGCATGTAAACATGGTCAGTGAGCATCAAAATGGGGAAGAAAGGTAATTTAAGTGACTTTGAACATGGCATTGTTGTTGGTGCCAGACGGGCTGGTCTGAGTATTTCAGAAA
>CAIGQQ010007204.1:1720359-1733154 GCA_903798035.1 Danio albolineatus | reverse complement strand
AAAAGTCCACATTTATAAAACTACTCAGTAAATTACAATTCCTGAGAAAAACTACTCAATTACAGTAGTCTGAGTATTTGTAATTAGTTACTTTACACCACTGTATATATGAGCAATAGACCCTTTATTAATACAATGATGATTGTTAGGGCCTCACAGTGGCGCAGGCGTATTTGTGTGGAGTTTGTATGTTCTCTCTGCGTTGGCGTGGGTTTCCTCCGGGTGCCCCGGTTTCCCCCACAAGTCCAAAAGACATGAGCAGACTGTAGGTGAATTGGGTAAGCTAAATTGTCTGTAGTGTATGTGTGTTAATGAGTGTGTGTGAATGTTTCCCAGTGATGGGTTGCAGCTGGAAGGGCATCCGCTGTGTAAAACATATGCTGGATAAGTTGGCGGTTCATTCCGGTGTGGCGACCCCGGATTGATAAAGGGACTAAGCCGACAAGAAAATGAATGAATGAATGAGGATTGTTAAGGCTGTTATGACGTGTTTAACAGTCATAATAATCTTAAATCCTTGAAAGTTTTAAACATTCTGATTTATTAAAAAACATATGAACATTTATATGTATTTATGTATGCAGTATATCATCTTTGCTTCAAATTACACAAAATTAATTACCACTTGTATGAGGCGTTTCTAATACAGCGTCTATGGGACAGGACAGTAAATAAGATGTTATTCGCTTCTCTGGCTGCCGTCATCAGTCTCACACAATTTTTTTTTCCTTTTTCTGAAAGTCTGTATAACACCATTGTGGATTTTTTTTTTATTATTTGAGCAAATAAGATTGTAAAAAAAATAAAATAATCTCATTCACTGCACTCTAGGTTTTATATCACACGAGTAGCAGCCCGATATGGCTGTATATCAGCACTGATGGGAGGCGTGCGTTGCGTAGTGTCCCACCAGTGCTGATATACAGCCACATCGCACTGCTACGAGTGTGATATTGTGTTTATACAACAGTTCGACGGCACAATCGTGTAAATAAAAAAGAAAATCAAACGCAGAGAGTCTCAAAACCCTTTTGTATGAGGAACTACTTTCTTCCGCCAATCATTGACATCTGCAGTTGACGCCAGAACAGCAGAAACCGCTACTTATTCACCAACGTCACTGTAGAGCGAGTGTTTGAGTGATTCTCTAGCGTAATGTCTAAAGTGATGACAAGACAGCAGATTTTGCTCACATTTTAAGATTTTAAGGCTGAGCATGACATGAAATGCCATCCGTCTACAGAGATATCTCGCTACAGTATTACAGTCTACAGTACTTCTCTGTTGCAATCAGGATATCACAATAATTAACCCTGAAAAAAAGCAGCGCCATAACTACCAGACTGCTGTTGTGTTTGCGATAAGGAAAAACATTAAACACATGCGGGCATTTCTTCTTTTTTTCTGCCAACACAACACACTTTCCTGATATGCGAGTCCCATCTCACACTCAATACACTACAATCATATGATATAAATACAGCACTGCAACATACAAAAGAGAGAGGTTGACTTAGAAAATAATTTACCTGCTTAATAACGATTTGATCAGCTGTAGTTTAAAATTCCACAGGTTTTTTCTAAGGGCTTATTATGCTGTCTTTGTCACCATCTTGTGGATGAACATCATCAATTGTCTTTGCTCAAAGACAGGCTAATGGCCTCCAACGTGCTCTCTCAGAAATTATAAATATTTAAAATAGGCATTATCCTAATAAAAAAACTGCATAGTTTTAATCTAAACAACTACATTCTCACCTGATAAAGCCTCAAAAGTACATGATGTTGCCCAAAAGCAGCAATATTTGTCAAACAGTAGAGTGTCCTCTGCTTGTTGCTGTATGGTTGCTGTATGTGGGCGGAGTAATGCACAAGGGTGAAAGGTGAAGAGGCTGGTTGAGTAATACACAAGGGTGAAAGGTGAAGAGTCTGGTTGAGTGTTGTTATTGCAGAATATCGCACGGCTATCAGCCAATCAGATTCAAGAACCAGATCGAACTGTTGTCTAAAAGTATATTATTTCACTCACCTGGGAAATAGTGGCCACATGAATGGTGTGTGAGCATGCCATATCATCTGATAATTGTAGAAAATAATTCCAAAAGGCAATTGTGTAAAGCCACATTAAACAAAACAAAAATGCGATGTAAATTCTCAGTTCAGCAGCTAATCAGCCGGAATCAGCTGAGGTAAAGTGACGGCGACCAGCAAGACCTAGCTGTCACTCAAGTGGCCGCGCCCTTAAATACGCAGACTTAATATAAAAGAAAGTTGGCCATTTTAACATTGGGGTCATTAGAAATGTGCTCTAGTGGAATTTCGATGAATTGCAGTTTTAGTTACTTCAAGCGGATGTTGCTGCTTGGTTCTATACTCTCAGAAATAAAGGTACGCGAGCTGTCACTGGGGTGGTACCTTCTCAAAAGGTACACATTTGTACTTAAAGGGTCCATATGAATACTTCATGGGTACATATTAGTACCTAAAAAGTACCAAAGTGTTTTTAGGTACTAATATACACTTTTGAGGTACCAATATGGACCCTTTAAGTACAAATGTGTACCTTTTAAAAAGGTACCACCCCAGTGACAGCTCGCGTACCTTTATTTCTGAGAGTGTAGGGTTGTCAAAAATATCAAGTTCAGCACCAATCTGTACTGACATTTGAAAAACTTTGACATTTTTCACAAATTTCTTTAAAAAAACTCACTTAATTTTGTCAATTTTGAATATTTACAGCAGTCAACATTTAAAGTAGGACCAGATTCACTTCAATTTTTGACTTTTGTAGATTTTTTTGTGCTGAAAACACAACAAAAACACTATGATTTTTGCAGCGTGCTGGTCATATACACGCATACTCTGACAACAGGTGGTGATGTCCATCTGGAGCTCATTGATGTTCCTCTTTAATGCTGTTAATCTCGAATCTGTGGTGTTTATTTAGCGCTGAGGAAGAGGAGGAGTGTGACGCGAGCGAGACGCCAGACTTCAGCTGGAGTAAACCGACAACCGGTCAGACGGAGAAACTCCACAGCTTCAGCCAGAGACGAAAGACCCACAGGGCCTGAATACAACCCAGAGAACCCCTATCACGTGAGAAATACCTTCATGCCTTCATTAACAAACACTGAGAGCCTGTAGCATGTTATTTTAGGAAACGAATGGTTCTGATTATACAGTACAAGTCAGAAATATTCGCCCTCCTGTGAAATTTTCATGATGTTTAACAGAGCAAGGGATTTTTCATAGTATTTCTTCTAGAGAAAGTCTTATTTGTTTTATTTTGGCTAGAATAAAAGCAGTTCTTAATTGTTTTAAAGCCATTTTAAGGTCAGTATTATTAGCCCCCTTAATCAATATTTGTTTAGGATTGTCTACACAACAAACCACTAGTATACAATGACTTGCTTAATTAACCTAATTAATGTAAATCCCCTGTGTTTTTTTTTAATCCAGTGTAAAGTCTAAAGCTCATGGCACAAAAGCATCAAGAGCGTGTCCGAATCCACTTTTGCTATTTAAAGCAATATACTGAAAGATATATTCCTGACTGAAAAATGCGCTCAGTGCCCGGCGCATGGTCTAACAGGGCTGTGTTTATACTCTTAATGAGTTCTGGGTGTGTTTTGGGCATAACCTGCATTAAACCAATCAGAGTCTCGTCTCCCATTCCCTTTAGGAGTCAGTTGCATTGCGCCATGGTGCATTTGCTATTTACATGGCGACTTTGCAAGTGAGAAAATAAACGCTTCACTAGAGAAAACAGCTAAACAGAGCATCTGCAGCGCGAGGATAAAGAACGAGCCTCCTCCATTCGGCCTCTTTACTTTCTCTTTAGTTTACTCCTTTACTTTGGTGGAGTGAGGAAACGGTGGAAACTCACTCCACTGAACACATCCATCAGCCCACATATTTAATCTCGTTTGTTAAGCGCAAAGATTTGTTCAAAACTATTTCTAAATTCAGCTCTAAAATGACCTGCAAAGCTGCAATAAAATGTTTTTTGTCAGAGTTTTTGTCTTGTTTTTAGTCCAAATATCTAGAAAATCTTAAATCAAGAAGCTTTTCTAGCAAACATATTCAGTTGTTTTCAGAAATAATAAGTTATAATGAACTGCAAAACTGCCAAAAATGCTTTTCTGTCTTTGAGTTTTTGTCTCATTTATCTACCAAATATCTAGAAGGTTTTTTATCATGATCCATTTTCTAGACAAGCAAAAACATTTAGCTGTTTTCAGAAATAATGAGTCAAAATGAAGAGGAGCAAATGCTTTTCTGTCCGAGTTTGTCTTGTTTCTTGTCCAAATATCCAGAAAGTCCTAAATTAAGGCGCATTTTCTAGTTTCCAGCTGGAAATGGGTTGCAGCTGGAAGGGCATCCGCTGCGTAAAACAAATGCTGGATAAGTTGGTGGTTCATTCCACTGTGGCAACCCCAGATTAATAAAGGGACTAAGCTGAAAAGATAATGAATGAATCAATATTGCTTAAGGGGGCTAATAATATTGAAAATGGTCTAGACAGATTTGTTTTCAGTCTTGTTTTCAGAACTAATGTGTCAAAATGACCTGCAAAGCTGCAATAAAATGTTTTTTGTCAGAGTTTTTGTCTTGTTTTTAGTCCAAATATCTAGAAAATCTTAAATCAAGAGGCTTTTCTAGCAAAAATATTCAGTTGTTTTCAGAAATAGTAAGTTAAAATGAACTGCAAAACTGCCAAAAATGCTTTTCTGTCTTTGAGTTTGTCTCGTTTCTCTACCAAATATCTAGAAGGTTTTTTAAACGTATGCTGGATAAGTTGGCGGTTCATTCCACTGTGGCAACCCCAGATTAATAAAGTGACTAAGCCGAAAAGATAATGAATGAATCAATATTGCTTAAGGGGGCTAATAATAATGAAAATGGCTTTAAAAGTTAAAAACTAAAATCTCAAAATCTTGATTTAAAAATCTTAAATCAAGAAGCTTTTCTAGCAAAAATATTCAGTTGTTTTCAGAAATAATAAGTTATAATGAACTGCAAAACTGCCAAAAATGCTTTTCTGTCTTTGAGTTTTTGTCTCATTTCTCTACCAAATATCTAGAAGGTTTTTTATCATGATCCATTTTCTAGACAAGCAAAAACATTTAGCTGTTTTCAGAAATAATGAGTCAAAATGAAGAGGAGCAAATGCTTTTCTGTCTGAGTTTGTCTTGTTTCTTGTCCAAATATCCAGAAAGTCCTAAATTAAGGCGCATTTTCTAGTTTCCAGCTGGAAATGGGTTGCAGCAGGGCATCCGCTGCGTAAAACATATGCTGGATAAGTTGGCGGTTCATTCCACTGTGGCGACCCTAGATTAATAAAGGGACCAAGCTGAAAAGATAATGAATGAATCAATATTGCTTAAGGGGGCTAATAATATTGAAAATGGCTTTAAAAGTTAAAAACTGTGTTTATTCAAGCCCAAATAAAACAAATAAGATTTTCTCCAGAGGAAAAAATATTATAGGAAATACTGAGAGAAATTCCAGAATCTGTTAAACGTCATTTAGGAATTATTTGAACAAGAAAGAAACATGAATTGATGAATAATAAACTCTGACCGCTCTGTTTGGTGTGTCTCTGCAGCAGAATCAGGGTTCAGAGGGCACCATGGTGTTCGACCCCATGCTGGATCATCGCGGGATCTGCTGTACTGAATGTCACCGCAGCTACACTCACTGCGAGCGGGTGTGCGAGCCTCTAGGAGGCTACTGGCCCTGGCCCTACAACTACCACGGCTGCCGGCCCGTCTGCAGGCTCATCATGCCCTGCCGCTGGTGGGCCGCTCGCGTGCTGGGGCTGGTGTAGGAGATCCAGACGCTTTACAGATAATCAGCATTTCAGCTGCAAAGAAGGAGGAGTGAGGGATTTCAAGAAGTGCATTCAGAGAGTGTCAGACATGGTGCAATGCAAATATGCTTTATTTACTTCAGAGTTTTTGTCGTGTTTCTAGTCCAAATATCTAGAAAATCTTAAATCAAGAAGCTTTTTATTTTTAGAGAAGCAAAAATATGTTGTTTTCAGAAATAATGAGTCAAAATGAACGGCAATAAAATGTTTTTGTCTTGGAGTTTTTGTCTTGTTTTTAGTCCAAATATCTAAAAGATTTTAAATCAAGAAGCTTTTCATAGAAAACAATTTTTTTTTGCTGTTGTCAGAAATTAGTCAAAATAAAGAGAAAACACTTTTCTGTTTCTAGTCCAAATATCCATAAAGTCTTAAATCAAGAGGCATTTTCTAGACACACACAAAATATTGTCTTGTTTTCAGAAATAATGAGTCAAAATGAACAGCAAAACTACCAAAGCTGCTTTTCTGTCTTTGAGTTTGTCTCGTTTCTAGTCCAAATATCCAGAAAGTCCCAAATTGAGATGCATTTTCTACACCAGGGATCACCAAACTTGTTCCTGGAGGTCCGGTGTCCTGCAGATTTAGCTCCAACCCTAATCAAACACACATGAACAAGCTAATCAAGCTCTCTCTAGGTATACTTGAAACATCTAGGCAGGTGTTTTGAGGCAAGTTGGAGCTAAACCCTGCAGGGACATCGGACCTCCAGGACCGAGATTGGTGATCCCTGTTCTAGACACTCACCAAATATTTAGTTGTTTTCACAAATAATGAGTCGAAATGACCTGCAAAAATGCTTTTTCTGTCTATGAGTTTGACTTTAAACATCTAGAAAATCTTTAAATAATGATGCATTTTCTAGACAAGCAAAAGGTTTTGTTTACTTTCAGAAATAATGAGTCAAAATGACCTGCAAACTGCAATAAAATGGTTTTGTCTTGGAGTTTTTGTCTTGTTTCTAGTCTAAATATCTAGAAGATTTTAAATCAAGAAGCTTTTCATAGAGAACAAAAATATTTTGTTGTTGTCAGAAATGTCAAAATGAAGAGGAGAAAACGCTTTTCTGTATAGTCCAAATATCCCTCAAGTCTTAAATCAAGAAGCATTTTCTAGACACTCACAAAATATTGTCTTGTTTTCAGAAATAATGAGTCAAGATGAACTGCAAAGCTGCTTTTCTGTCTTTGAGTTTGTCTCGTTTCTAGTCCAAATATCCAGAAAGTCCAAAATCGAGACGCATTTTCTAGACACTCACAAAATATTTTGTTGTTTTCAGAAATAATGAGTCAAAATGAACTGCAAAAATGCTTTTCTGTCTCAGAGTTTAACTTTAAACATCTAGAAAATCTTTAATCATGATGCATTTTCTAGACAAGCAAAAGGTTGTTTACTTTCAGAAATAATGAGTCAAAATGACCTGCAAACTGCAATAAAATGGTTTTGTCTTGGAGTTTTGTTTCTAGTCTAAATATCTAGAAGATTTTAAATCAAGAAGCTTTTCTTGGAGAACAAAACTATTTTGTTGTTGTCAGAAATACATCAAAATGAAGTGGAAAAAAAGCTTTTTTTTGTCTGAGTTTGTCGTGTTTCTAG
The DNA here is from genome assembly GCA_903798035.1 of Danio albolineatus. Lineage (NCBI taxonomy): Eukaryota > Metazoa > Chordata > Actinopteri > Cypriniformes > Danionidae > Danio > Danio albolineatus. The sequence continues at coordinate 1,725,689 of CAIGQQ010007204.1, read as the reverse complement.
TTTTAATATCTGGAAATTCTAAAACCAAGAAGCATTTTCCAGACATACAAATATATTGTCTTGTTTTCAGAAATAATGAGTCAAGATGAACTGCAAAACTGCAATTAAATGCTTTTCTGTCTGAGTTGTCTTGTTTTAGTTCAAGTATCTAGAAAGTCTTAGATCACGATGCATTTCCTTAGATGAGCAAAAATATTTTTCTGCTTACAGAAATAAGTCAAAATGAATTGAAAAACTGCAATAAAATGTTTTTGTCTTGTTTCTAGTATAAATATCTAGACCTATTTTTAGAAAATGAACTACAAAACTGCCAAAACTAATTTTCAGTCTGAGACTTGTCTTGTTTCTAGTCCAAATATCTAGAACATGTTTAATCAAACAACATTTTCTAGACAAGCAAAAAAATATGTTGTTGTTTTTAGAAATAATGAGTTAAAATAAACTGCAAAACTGCATTAAAGTCAGCATTTCAGCTCCAGAAGAGGAGGAGTGAGGGATTTCAACAAGCACATGTGCATTTAGAGAAGTGTCAGACATGGTGCAATGCAAAAAAAAATGCTTTACTTAGGAGTTTTTGTCTTGTTTCTAGACCAAATATCAGAATTTATTAAATCAAGAAGTTTTTTATAAAGATTTTATTTTGATGGTCCGTTTGTTGAATTTCAGTTACATTGCATCTGCATGCCAACTAATTCTCATTAGATTATAAGTAGACTGTTAGGTTGGGGTTAGTGTAAGTTGACATGTACTTGCAAAGTTTCTTATAGTCAGTTAAATGTCTGTTGAATGTCAGTATCAGCAGATATTAAGCAGACAGTCTACTAATACTCAAATGGACCATCAAAATAAAATGTTACCAAATATTGTCTTGTTTTCAGAAATAATGAAGTGGGAAAAGTGCTTTTCTGTCTGAGTTTTTGTCTTGTTTCCAGTTCAAATATCTAAAAATATCTAGAAATCAAGACGCATTTTCTAGACACTCAAAAAATATTGTCTTGTTTTCAGAAATTAAGAGTTAAAATAAAAAGCATGTTTTTCTGTCTGAGTTTTTGTCTGGTTTCTACAGTTCAAATATCTAGAAAGTCTTCAATCACAATGCATTTTCTTAGACGAGCAAAAATATTCAGTAGTTATCAGAAATAATGAGTCAAAATGAAGTGGAAAAACTGCTTTTCTGTCCGAGTTTGTGGTGTTTCTAGTCAAAATATCCAGAAAGTCTTAAATCAAGACGCATTTTCAAGACTCAAAAAACATTAGAAATAATGTCAAAATGAACTGCAAAACGGCAATAAAATGTTTATCTTAGAGTTTTTGTCTATTTTGTAGTACAAATATCTAGAGCTACTGTCTAGATATGCAAACATATTTAGTTGTTTTCAGAAAATGAACTGCAGAACTGACAAAACTGCTTTTTTGTCAGAGTTTTTGTCTTGTTTCTTTAGTTCAAATATCTAGAAATTCTAAAATCAAGAAGCTTTTTCATAGAGTAGCAAAAACATGTTGTTTTTAGAAATGATGAGTTTAAATAAACTGCAAAACTGCATTAAAATCAGCATTTCAGCTCCAGAAGAGGAGGAGTGAGGGATTTCAACAAACACATGTGCATTTAGAGAAGTGTCAGACATGGTGCAATGCAAAAAAAAAAGTGCTTTACTTAGGAGTTTTTGTCTCGTTTCTAGACCAAATATCTAGAAAGTCTTAAATCAAGAAGCTTTTTATAGACATTGAAAAAATATTGTCTTGTTTTCAGAATTAATGTCAAAATGAACTAAAAAAATGCAATGAAATGTTTTTTGTCTTGTTTTAGTCCAAATATCTAGAAATGTTTTAATCAAGAAGCATTTTCTAGACAAAAAAAAAAGTATTTTGTTGTTTTCAGAAATAATGAGTTAAAATGAGGTGAAAAGTGCTTCTCTGTCTGAGTTTTTGTCTCGTTTCCAGTCCAAATATCAAGAAAGTCTTAAATCAAGAAGCTTTTTCTAGACACTGAAAAAATATTGTCAAAAATAACAAAAACAAAAAAAACTGCAATGAATTTTTTTTTGTCGTGTTTTAGTCCAAATATCTAGAAATGTTTCATTTATTTCCTTAGACGAGCAAGAATATTCAGTTGTTTTCAGAAATAATGAGTCAAAATGAACTGCAAAACTGCAATAAAATGCTTTTTTGTCAGTTTTTGTCGTGTTTCTAGTCAAAATATCTAGAAAGTCTTAAATCAAGAAGCTTTTTAGACACTCACAAAATATTTTCAAGAGTTCACACTGAGCTGATGATTGATAATAAAGCGTATTTGTTATGCTGTCCCGGGAGAGAGCCCTGAGCTCAGAATATCCTCGAGCCCGGGGCTCCCTCCCATTTAAAGGGTGAGAGGAGCGTTTGAGCTCAGGTAAGTCTCTGCTGAGATATATCTGACTAGATTGCCTTAAGATGCTATTTAAAGTAGTCGATTTACATATGCTGTATGTTTTTTGGACGGTGGGAGGAAACGGGAGAACCCGTGGAAAACCCACGCGAACACGGGGAAACATGCAAACTCCACACAGAAACGCCGCTGGTTCAGGGAGAGGCCGAACCAGCGGCGTTCTTGCTGTGAGGCAACAGTGCTAACCACTGGGCCACCGTGCCGCTGTATCAGAGAAGAGGAGGAGTTGGGGTGGAAGGGGGGATTCTTCAAGACGAAGATGACCGGAGTAGAAAGCTCTGGTAATTTATAGCGTGTCAGGATTCGTCTGATTGGTGCAATACACAGAGCTGATGTGGTACAATCATAAGCACGTGATCCTCGTCAAATTAGTTTATAAATAAACCCCACGTCTTGTTTTCAGAAATAATGAGTCAAAACGAACTGCAAAACTGCAATAAAATGCTTTTCTTTCGCAGTTTTCGTCTTGTTTTAGTCCAAATATCTAAAATTGTTTAATTCAAGAAGCATTTTCTAGAAATTTCTAGACAAAAAAAAAGTATTTTGTCGTTTTCAGAAATAATGAGTTAAAATTAGGTGAAAGGTGCTTCTCTGTCTGAGTTTTTGTCTCGTTTCTAGACCAAATATCTAGAAAGTCTTAAATCAAGAAGCTTTTTATAGACATTGAAAAAATATTGTCTTGTTTTCAGAATTAATGTCAAAATGAACTGAAAAAAAACTGCAATAAAATGTTTTTTTGTCTTGTTTTAGTCCAAATATCTAGAAATGTTTAATTCAAGAAGCATTTTCCAGACATTTCTAGACAAAAATAAAAAAGTATTTTGTTGTTTTCAGAAATAATGAGTTAAAATATGGTGAAAACTGCATTTCTGTTTGAGTTTTTGTCTTGTTTCTAGACCAAATATCTAGAAAGTCTTAAATCCAGAAGCCTTTTCTAGAGAAGCAAAAATATTGTCGTTTTCAAACATAATGAGTCAATATGAACGGCAAAACTGCCAAGCGTGCTTTTCTGTCTGAGTTTTTGTCTTGTTTCGAGTAACAAATGTCTAGAAAATCTTTAATCAATAAGCATTTCCTTAGACGAGCAAGATTATTCAGTTGTTTGTCAGATATAGTGGCTCGAAATGAAATGCAAAACTGCCAAAAATGCTTTTCTGTTTTAGAGTTTTTGTCTTGTTGAAGTCTACGCTTTGTAAAAATCTTCTAACGAATAAAAATAAATAAATAAAAAATAAACAATTCAAAGAGAAAATATATTGAAGTCACTTGAATATTAGACATTTTTAAGATTATCCCAATGATTATCTGTGTATTAAGTTGCAGTTTAAGTCATTTAAATAACCAGATTGTTTGCCATAAGTCGTTATTTTTGCCATTTTGATTGGTACAACCAAATAAAATCTAAAGAAAAGAAAAATGTATATGTGCATTGCATTTTTAAAACAGGATTTTTTTCCCCTCTTCAGGCGTCTTCAGGCGATTACCAAAGAGTGAGGATGAAACTAATATGATCTGGAGTCTAAGAGTTGCAACCTAATTTCACCAAATCCTCTGCGTAGGCATTAATAACTCATTAAGCTTATGCTTGGTTTGCTGGTAATCTTTGAGCTATAATCCATGAATTAACTCACCGAGATAATAAACAGAGTGAACTGGAAGATTTCAAAGAAATGCAAACACCTTTTGGGTATTTCATACATGTATTTTGATGTCAACTTTACTAAATTTAAGGTCTTGAATGAAGCTCATTGCTACTTTTTATTTAGAAGTATATACACTCACCGGCCACTTTATTAGGTACACCTTACTAGTATCGGGTTGGACCCCTTTTGCCTTCAGAACTGCCTTAATCTTTCGTGGCGTAGATTCAACAAGGTACTATAAATATTCCTCAGAGATTTTGCTCCATATTGACATGATAGCATCACACAGTTGCTGCAGATTTGTCGGCTGCACATCCATGATGTGAATCTCCCGTTCCACCACATCCCAAAGGTGCTCTATTGGATTGAGCTCTGGTGACTGTGGAGGCCATTTGAGTACAGTGAACTCATTGTCGTGTTCAAGAAACCAGTCTGAGATGATTCACGCTTTATGACATGGAGTGTTATCCTGCTGGAAGTAGCCATCAGAAGATGGGACACTCCCAGCTAACAGGGAACGTTCCCAGAACATTCACTAACATTCTTTAATTAGTTGTGGAAATGTTAGCACAGAACGTTATCAATGGAACGTTTTTAGAATGTTCTCATAACGTTATTATCATTCTTGTAACGTTGTTAAAAAACATTCTTAGTGTTTTGAACGTTTTCAGGACGTTATTTGTACTTAATGAACGTTCTCGTAATGTTGATGGAAAATGTTCTTAGAACAAAGTTGAAACTGGACATTTTTAACGTTCTCGGAACGTTCCAAATAAACGTTCCTAGAACATTATATTTAGTTGGAAACGTTGTAAAAACGTTATGCTGACCATAAAAAAACGTTCTAGCAACATTAAGCAAACTGGACATTTCAACGTTCTTGGAACGTTACAAATAAAAGTTCTTAGAAATTTTATATTTTGGTGGAAATGAAGGTTTTGAAAATGTTGTGAGAACATTATGCTAACCATAAAAAAACGTCCTAGCAACATTAAGCAAACTGGACATTTTAACATTCTTGGATTTTAACATTACAGATAACGTTATGAGAACGTTCTCACAACCCTAAATTTGTTAGCTGGGAATGTGGTCATAAAGGGATGGACATGGTCAGCAGCAATACTCAGGTAGGCTGTGGCGTTGACACGATGCTCAATTAGTACTAATGGACCAAGGCAGGATGATCCATGCTTTCATGTTGTTGAGGCCAAATTCTGCCCCGACCATCTGAATGTGGCAGCAGAAATGGAGCCTCATCAGACCAG
>CAIGQQ010007204.1:1685241-1706330 GCA_903798035.1 Danio albolineatus | reverse complement strand
ATTGATATTTTACTGTTTTAGAATGTGTGTTATGGTTTTGTTCAGCATTTTAGTTAGTGCCAGACTGAAGTTAAATGTGCTTTATAAATAAACTTTACTCACTTCAGCATCTCGATTGTAGCTGTTGTGATAGTTGTGCTTTTAGTTTTATTATTATCTAATGTTTTGTTGTATTTCCAGCACAATGCGGCTCATCAGGAGAGTAAGCTGACGGAGGAGTGCGACACACTGATCAACATCGTCCAGCAGAGGCGACAGATCATCGGCACCAAGATCAAAGAGGGAAAGGTGATGATATCAGCAACATCTAGATTTACACACTACACTACACGCGAGAGGTTCTGAGAGTGTTTCCTGCATTCTCCAAATCCATTTATCAGGACGACCATGACCTAAAGCAGGGGTCTCGCCATTTACGACCCGCCCTCCTCCTCCCTCCGGCCTGCAACTGACGCGAATATATAAAATATATATATTTTTAACCCCTATGATTATTGTGCAGATGCCTCTAGCCGCTTGTGGTTTTGACTACTACCTAGTCAACATTTAAAGTACTGCATTCGGATTCGTTTTACTTTCATTTTCTCTCAGTGTACGATTGAGGGCGACGCAGTGGCGCAGTAGGTAGTGCTGTCTCCTCACAGCAGGGAAGGTCGCTGGTTTGAGCCTCGGCTGGGTCAGTTGGCATTTCTGTGTGGAGTTTGCATGTTCTCCCCGTGTTGCCGTGGGTTTCCTCCGGGTGCTCCGGTTTCCCCACAAGTCCAAAGACGTGGTATAGGTTTGAATGGATGTTTCCCAGAGATGAGTTGCAACTGGAAGGGCATCCGCTGCGTAAAACATGTGCTGGATAAGTTGGCGGTTCATTCCACTGTGGCGACCCCAGATTAATAAAGGGACTAAGCCGAAAAGAAAATGAATGAATGAATGTACAGTTGAGAGTATAGCCTGTTTCAGCGTGAGCAGTGCGTGTTTTTCACAGCGTCCATGTTAGAGCTTTCATACTGCATTATAATATCTATATATAATATATATCTATTTTAAAGAGCCCCTATTATACATTAAAAAGGGTCATATTTTGGTTTTGGGGGTCTCCAACAGCAGGCTAATATGCATCTATGGTCAAAAAACACTTTCATTGTCTCATAATCTGCATTTGATTTTACCTCATTATCCCAGCGACTCCTATATGAATCGTTCAGTGATTCATTTGTTCCCAAACCCCTCCTTAGCGCGATGCTAAACTGCGCTGATTTGACCGATGACCCAGTCTGTTGCGATTGGTCGACATCATTCAGCGTGAGAGAATGCCCACCACGGCTTATCAATACTGAAGTAGTCATAGTGTGTGCGTGAGCTAATCTGCCAACACTTGTTTTTATCGGGAGTCGCCCGTATTTCAGACACCTCGACCCCCGAAACTAACCCCCCGGCCTCCCAGCATATCACTCTATTCTTAACCAGAAGTAAAAACAGCGACACACATGCAGTATTAATGCACACAGCGGCAAAAGCTGAACCATTATGAAACAGGGCCGCCGCATGAGTGTAGGAGAGCTGATGTAGCCATAGCAACGACAAACAGCAGAGGAACATGAGCTCACAAACGCATTTTAATCCGTAAACAAAGCGGCACGCGTCGCGTTTACAACGTGCTTTTAGACGCGATATGAGAATACAAGTTAACCAGAGACACTACAAGCGGTTACAAGTTACAAAACACAATTAAATACATCCTTTAGAAGCTGGAGAAAACAATGAGGCAACCGTTTTAATCGCACTTACTTACACTTGAATGTGTAAATGGAGGAAGAAGGAGGTGTTGGATAGAGGGTGCAGGCCAGATTCACTGTGGCAGGCCAGATTCACCGTCAGGCCACTGGGAAAATATCTCGCCCCTATGGCCAGTCCGCCCCTGCATACATCAATAGTCTTTTCTGATCCTTCCTTTAACAAACGGCAGATGAATCCTCTTTTGTAAGCGTGTAGATTTCAGAAGCTCCTCAGAGGGAACACAGCACAAGGCTGGGCTATAATGCTGAGGCGTTTCTGCAGAAATAAACCTCAACCACTGACTCACAGTCTCATCTCTGGTTCATCAGCACACTTCCAATAATATCCAGCTGAGCACTGCGTCTTCACGACATGATTCAACTGGCGTCTGCTACAGTGCTCTTTTCAGTGTTGCCAGATGTAGCTGACTGATTCCAGCCCAAAACCTAACCAAAAGTTTTTTACCAGCACAATCAAATTCAAATTCAAAATCTGGCAACACTGGTTCTTTTGCTTGCTGATGTATTTGTGGGCGGGGTTGGGGGTACAAATGGGCAAGGCTTAAGTTTCGTATCCACGTCATGCCGAAATGGCTAAAGACTCGTAATCAAGGCGATTCATTTGAGGAACGATGAGTCGACTCTTTTATAGATGAATCAATAATTTTAAACACTGTGCACTTTCAGATTTAAGCCTCAGCTGGACATTTCACTTCACTTAGAGCTGTGTTATGCTGGGTTCACACCAGACGTGGAAGACGTGTCAAGCGCAAGTGTTTTACATGTTAAGTCAATGCAAAGGCACGAATAGGCATCCTGTGGCACGATATGCGCGAAAGGCGCGGCATTCATGCAAATCGTTCCCGTTCGAAAATCTGAACTTTAACAGACATTCACGCCGCGTTAACCAATCAGGAGCTTGCTCTTGTGGGGGTGTGATTATGACGTAGCACCTGTTGTTGATGCCCCGGGGAAAATCCTCCTGCTGACACCGACAACAGTTCATCAAACTGGGCTCGGCTCAGTCAGAAGCACCGCTGAAAGCCTCCATCATCCAGGTTCAGTTTCTGGAGGAGTTGATGAACTCATAGAGCTTGGTGCACCTCTGAAATAATCTAGTGGACGAATCGACCCTGTTTATCAGCCTCAATAAAGCACATAAACACAGTTATTCTCTCTATAAAATCCCTGTTAGCCATTTTGCAATAAAGCTACAGTCACCAAGCCAAAGACAGAAGCCCTGCCCATCACGCGAATCCGGGTCTGTTCTCAACTGAATTTGACGCGCGAATGAAGCGGATGTGTACGGGCGAATGAAGCGAGTAAACTCAAATGTTCACGCGTCTATTTACGCACGAGTAGCGTGATTTTGCCGCGCTTGCCGCGTCTGGTGTGAACACAGCTTTACGCGCTGTATGCAAGCTCATTTTCAAAAACTTTTTGATACTTATTTAAAATAGGTGCTCCATGTTCTTAAATGATTTATTTATGTACATAAATATGCCAAATGTGAAATGCCAGAAGTCTCTGCGAGTTTATGCTGCAAATGAAATTTCCCTACTGGGACAAATAAAGTTAACTAACTAACTAAATAAACCATTATAGGGGCTCTTTAAACTTTTATGTCAAACCTAATATATTTTTTTTATCTTTTATATGACAACAAGTAACAGATTTGAAAACCTAAATTGTTGGCATTGCTGGCGTTTGAAGTTTTGAGAATACAGTTATTAACAGGCGATGTTTACATTACCGCTGCGTTTTGTTTCTCATAAGCTGTATTTGGTGTTTGTAGGTGGTTCGCTTGAGAAAGCTGGCTCAGCAGATCGCCAACTGTAAACAGTTTGTGGAGAGATCCTCCTCGCTGATCATTCAAGCCGATCAGGCCCTGAAGGAGACGGATCACGCTCGATTCCTGCAGATGGCCAAGAGCATCTCCGAGAGGTGAAGAAACATCACACACAAAAACCATCATACTTCCATTCATGCTGCAGCCTACATTTTGAAAAATGTAAAATACATTGCTCCAGTTTCGTTGCACGTTTCAGATCATAAACAAACTAGATCGGTCATGTCCAAACTCGGTCCTGGAGGGCCGGTGTCCTGCAGATTTTAGCTCCAACTTGCCTCAACACACCTGCAAGGATGTTTCTAGAAAGCCTAGTAAGAGCTTGAATAGCTAGCCCAGGCGTGTCTGATTGGGGTTGGAACTAAACTCTGCAGGACACCGGCCCTCCAGGACCGAGTTTGGACACCCCTGTTCTAGAGGGTGCTGTCTACTTTTTATGAATCTAAAATATGTTGTTTGTGCTAAATTTTGTTGTACATTTCAGATGATGAATCCATTAGAGGCCACTGTCTACATCTCTGGAAATCTAAAACATGTTACGTAGGGTTCATTTCGTTGTATGTTTCAGATGACGAATCAAACTTGAGGTCCCTGTCTAAATTTCTGTAAATCTAAAATATGTTACTTAAGGTACCTATATTGAACATTGACGGTGTACAGACGTTTTTAGATCTCTCCTGAGATGTTCAATAGGATTTAGGTCTGGGCTCTGGCTGGGCCACTCAAGAACATTCAGTGAGATCATGAGAAGGCGCTCCATTGATATTCTGGCGGTGTGCTTTGGGTCATTGTCCTGCTGGAAGATGAATCGTCGCCCCAGTCTGAGGTCGAGAGCACTCTGAAGCAGGTCTTCATTCAGGATGTCTCTGTACATCGCTGCATTCATCTTTCCCTCTATCCTGACTAGTCTTCCAGTTCCTGCTGCTGAAGAACATCCCCACAGCATGATGCTGCCACCAGCATGCTTCACTGTAGGGATGGTGTTAGCCTGGTGATGAGCACTGCCTGGTTTCCTCCAAACGTAACGCCTGGCGTTCACTCCAAAGAGTTCAGTTTGAGTCTCATCAGACCAGAGAGTTTAGTTTCTGATGCTCTGAGAGTCCTTCAGACGCCTTTAGGAAACTCCAGGCTGAGGAGAGGCTTCCGTCAGGCCACTCTACCATACAGGCCTGATTGGTGGATTGCTGCACAGATGGTTGTTCTTCTGTAAGGTTCTCCTCTCTCCACAGAAGAACGCTGGAGCTCAGACAGAGTGACCATCGGGTTATTGATCACCTCCCTGACTAAGGCCCTTCTCCCCCGATCACTCAGCTTAGATGGCCGGACAGCTCTAGGAAGAGTCCTGGTGGTTCATCATCTTCCACTTACGAATGATGGAGGCCGCTGTGCTCATTGGAGCTTTCAGAGCAGCAGAAATGTTTCTGTAACCTTCCCCAGCCGTGTGCCTGGAGACAACCCTGTCTAGGTCTACAGACAATTCCTTTGTCTTCATGCTTGGTTTGTGCTTTGACATGCACTGTCAACCCTGGGAGCTTATATAGACAGGTGTATGCCTGTTCAGATCATGTCCAATCAGCTGAATTGACCACAGGTGAACTCCAATGAAGCTGCTGAAACATCTCAAGAATGATCAGTGGAGACAGAATGAACTGAGCTCAATGTAGAGCTTCACGGTAAAGGCTGTGAATACTGAAGTACATGTGATTCTTCAGGGCTTTATTTGTAATAAATTTGCAACAATTTAAAAAACTCTTTTCCACATTGTCATTATGGGGGATTGTGTGTAGAATGTTGAGGAAATAAATTAATTTAACCCATTTTGGAAAAAGGCTGTAACAAACAAATGTAGAAAAAAAGTGAAGCGCTATGAATACTTTCTGGATGAACTGTAGGCTTTGTTTTGTTGTACGTTTCAGATAACGAATCCACAAGAGGGTCTGTCTACTTTTTTGCGAATCTGAAATGCGTCAATTACGGTGCATTCACACGAGGCTTCAGCGTCAACACTAGGGCTGGGTATCGAGTTCGATACTTTTTAAGCACCGACCGAATCGTCTCGATACTATCGAGTATCAAAAAAACCATTTTCGTTCGGTACCAAATTTCGATACCCAAGGGTATAATCTTGTCAACGTCAGTGAGCTAGAAAACCTGCGGCATGCCTTAACATATGCCCGGATCAAATGCTGGTGATGAGCCTGAATCAGCCTGCTGTGAGGCTGTCTTGAAAATCAATAGTTTACGGCAGTATTACGCCCACTCGCCCAGAGCTTGTCAAATGTGAGGCTGTAATGCGTACACTACACTTTAAAGCATGGCATACATTTAACGCAAACAATGTTTAAGCGATCAAAAATATGGCTACATTATGCAAAGATTGGCGGCAACAGCGTGCGATGCAATATCTGTAAAAAAGTTATCGCGACCAAGACTGGCAGCACGTCAAATATGATAATGTGGCCGTTTACGCGGAAAAAATTAGAAGAGACATCAAACGCGGGATGAAAACTTTATGAACCGATCGCTTTATTTCCCTCCTCGACACACACGCTTAAAGGGGAAACACGTTCTTAAAGGGGAAACACACCCCGTCACTTTCAGCTCTCTTAAAGGGGAAAAACAACAAGCACAACTCGTGAATGCGGTCACATGTATAAATGTATGCGCCACAATAAAACACCTCGCAGTACACGGAATTAATTTACGAGCAGAAAGTTGCTCCGTGTTTGACTGCAAGATGATCACACCAGTGCAGTCATCATATCCTCTCAGTATTTTCCTGACTCCAACAATTTGCCCAGCACAAGCGTCCTCCTGGACTGATGAGGATAACTGCGCGATGGCTGGGGCTCCGAAATGTAAACAGACATACAATACTAAAATACTTTGAGGTTAACAGTAAATGATGAAGTTTACATTAAACTTGTCTTATTTAAATGTCCACCCTAATGTTGTTCCAAACCCATAAGATCTTTATTTACCTTCAGAACACAAATAAAAATAATTTGGATTTAATTCAAGAGCTTTCTGATCCTCCCATAGATTTACTGGATATGCATTTTTCAATGTCCAGAAAGGAACCAAAAACATAGTCTAAATAAGTCCATGTGATAAAAGTGGTTTAATCATAATTATATGAAGCTGCAAGAATACTTCTGTGCGCAAAGTAAACAAAAATAATTTCCATAAATATTCAACGATGTGAGGATCAGAAAGCTCTTGGATTAAATCCAAAATATCTTCATTTGTAGATCATTCAAGAGTTCGCACTTAGATACTGTTTGACAACTGTTTGACAACTGTTAGCAGGTTTGGCATGCTGTCCCGGGAGAGAACCCTGAGCTCGGAGATAGTTGAGCCCAGGGCTCCCGCCTGGTAGAGTGAGCATGTAACGGGGAGAACGAGATCAGGTAGTTCTCGAGGGCTCCCCGTGTTTAGAGATAGAAGGAGGAGAAGGGGTGGAAGGGGGGTTTCTTCGGAAAACGAAGATAATGAGTGATGTATGCTGGGATACTTATAGTGGGATAGGTTTAATGTGATTGGCAGGCTGGTGATTGTTAATGATAGACCAGCTGCGGTCAATAGTATCACGTGTTCCTCTCAAAATTAGTTTGAGAAACTTCACTTCAAGAGTTCGCACTTAGATACTGTTTGACAACTGTTTGACAACTGTTAGCAGGTTTGGCATGCTGTCCCGGGAGAGAACCCTGAGCTCGGAGATAGTTGAGCCCAGGGCTCCCGCCTGGTAGAGTGAGCATGTAACGGGGAGAACGAGATCAGGTAGTTCTCGAGGGCTCCCCAAAATGCTTAGATACTCGGGACAGCAGCCGTGTATTCGAAGAAACTCCCCATAAGGCTAGAAAAGCTATATCCGGCTGCTGGATATAGAGGATAGTAAAGGGGGCTCTAGCTAGAGCAAAGAGTGACGCGGGCTCCTGCGGGAGCCCGAGCGGGGTTGCCTTGGGGTGCCTTTGCATGCTCCTGCGGGGTAGCGACTCAGGGAACCTTTGGGGGAGTCGGAGCATGGGGAAGGCGGGGTCCAGCTGGAGTGGGAAAAAAAAAAAAAAAAAAAAAAAGGGGGAAGTAAGAGCTCCAGCTGGATGGGGGGTGAATGTGGGCAGGGGTTGGCAGACTCTGGGAGTCGATTGCTCGCGGAACACTCCTTGCGGAGATAGAGCTGGGAGGTGGCAGCACTATATATAAATATATATGTATATAGTATATAAATATATATATATATATAATGGGGAAAGCTAGGGCCGTGGGGGGGGCGAATATGGACTCTTGCGAGAGTCAAGCTCGTGGGCACTCTGCTGGAGTTAGAGCTGTATGTGCCATCCCCGGCTGGGGTCGGGAGAGGTAGTGGGCTGGTGAGAGCCCCAGCTGGGGGGTGAAATGGCATTTGGGCGGTGACCCCTGCGGGGGTCTGGTTTGCTCGGGACCTGCTCCTGCGGGAGCTGAGCTGGGGAGTGGCAGCACTACATATAAATATATATTTATAGGCGTGGGTGCGTATAGATATATATATATATATAAATAAAAATAAAGTGAATGAAATCATGAAGAATATAGGAGATAGAAGGGTATAGGTAAATAAAAATTTATAAGCTAGGGCCAGGGGAGGTGACGTGACTCGTGCTCGAGACACAGCTCGGGAGGTAGAGCTAGCTTGGCCAACTCCAGAAGAGTCAGGAGGTGAAAGGGGGCGGTGAAGACTCTCACTGGAGGGTGAGGGGCGAGCAGGTGCTCTGGGACCGTTCCTGCGGGAACGAGAGCGTGGAGGTGGCAGCACTATATACAAAACTATATTTATGTGCGAGGGTGCATATAGATATAGATTTGAATAATTAGAAAAGAAGTAGAGATCTATTATATAACATTATTTATAATGGTATATAATAGGAAAAGCTAGGGCCTGTGGGAGGGGCTGACAGCTGGCTGAGTCAGAGCCATGGGTCGGGGTCCTACAGGAGTCGGGGAAAAGGAGGGGGTAGTGAAACTCCTGTGGCAGAAGGCCGGGGGGGCGGGGTGGCGGGGGGGCCTGGGCGGGATGTACTCTGCTGGAGTAGGTATAGCTCGGGGAGAAAGCTGAGTATACTCAGAGCTGGAAAGGTAAGAAGGATAACTGGCTGGGTCGTGCCCGCGCCCTTGAGGTGACTGCATGGTGGTTATCGTCCCGCCCTTGGGAAGCTGGTGTGCTGGGTAGTGCCCTTGCCCCAGGGAGGTTGGTGAGGCTGTATAGCCGCCCGGCCTTGGGTGCTGGGGTTAGGGTGACTGCTGGTGAGTGCCTTTTGGGCTTCCTTGAGGTGGCTGTGGCTGAGGCGGATGTATGCTTTGAAGGCGTCGGAAGACCACCTTCCCAGGGTTTGTATGTGATGTTGTGAAAGCCCTTTGTGAGCTGCAGTGGTTGCTGCACCAATTCTGAATGAATGGCTAGAGTATGATTCTGATGGGAAGCCTGAATGTCTGAGGACTGCTTTGAGGTGTTTTTGAAACCAAAAACGTGTTACTGGGTGGTTAGTATCGTCTGTGAAGAGGGGGGAGAGGGGGCTGGGACTTAGAGTTTTCCTGTAGTGAATGTAGGCTAGGAGTGTTTGGAATGGGCTTGTAGGGGAGGGGATGTTAAATATGTATATGAAGTGTCCTTTTCTGTATTGATCTGTTTTACTTTGTTTGATGAGGAAGGATATGGTTTCTTCGTCCATCAAAGTCAGATCAGAGATGGTGGGGTGGATGTTAGGATCAAATGAAGATGTAATTGTGAATTCGGAACATCTAAGAAATCCGAAAAAAGCCAGGGTAAACATGGCGTCTAGGGTATGGTCTGTGTGGGGGGATAGGTAACCTTTCCTAAGTGTGGAAATGCATTTGGAAAGGATAGCGTGAGTGATGGGTAGCCTGGGGTCTGGGAGGGAGGGGTTTACTTTCTGGATGCCTTTGATGAGAAGGCTGGTTTGTGTATTGGCTATGGAGTCTGAAATGGAGCCATAAATGAGCTTGTGGAAAAACTGAATTCCGCTTAGATAGCTCTTGATGGAGTTGGCCTGGATATGTTTAAGTGTATGAAGATATGTGATGAATGAAGTGATTGTGAGTAGGGAAAAATTAGGGAATGTAGTGTTGTACAGGGAATGGAAATGTTTAAATGTTTTCCATGCCGTGAGATATGATTGCAGGGTTCTGGGGGAAACTGCTTGGAGGATGAGGGATATGGATGTTTGGTGCAAGTTGTGCATGGGATGGTCTATGGAAATATCATCTCTGAAAATCGAGGTACGGGCGTCGGGCGCGGGTCCGCATCTGGCGCCAATTGTTTGAATTTCTGGAAATGAAAGCGAGAGAGAGAGTCAGCAATTTGATTATGAAAACCAGGAACATGTACAGCAGTCACAATAAATTGTTTTTTGGCTGATGTCCAAATAAGGCGGCGGAGTAACGGCATTAAGGCGGGGGAGTGTGAGCGTCCTTTATTAATACAGTGCACGACTGCTTCGTTGTCGCAGTGGACGAGGATGCTGGAGGCGGACCATTCGTCTCCCCATAATATAGCGGCGGCTACTAGGGGGTATAATTCAAATAAAGCTGAAGAATGCTGCTGGGCTGGAATTTCTAACATTTGGGGAGGCCAGTCTGAAGCAAACCAACGGCCTTGGTAATATCCTCCGAAACCTACGGAGGGGGCGGCGTCTGTGTAAAGATTAATATCTACGGGGGATGAAATTAGATCGCTATAAAAAAAATGAGCAGCCGTTCCAGCATTCGAGGAAGGAAATCCAAAGGCTGAGTTCGTTACGGCATGGATCGGATAAAATAATGGTCTCGTCTAGTTCGTGCGCTGATGCTGCGAGTTGGAGGAGGTGAGAGATGAAGGGGCGTCCCTGAGGAATGATGCGCATGGCGAAATTTAGATGTCCTAGAATTGACAAAAGTTCGCGTTTAAGGCATGCTTGTTTTTCCAAAAATATGGAAGATAAGGAAATGATCCGGTCGATTTTTTCTTTAGGTAGAGATGCTTGGAATTTTTGTGAATCTAGATTAATTCCTAAGAATTCGATTGATGTGTCGGGACCGGAGGTTTTTTTCCTCTGCGAGGGGAATGCCAAGTTTAGCGAAAACTGTTTTAGTAGTCGCTAGGTGTTTGGCTGGCGGGGTATTTGGGGAGGATATGATGAGGAAATCGTCTAGGAGGTGGACTACGTGCTGGATTCCGTAGTTATTAGTGAGGATCCAGCATATGGCTTCTGAAAGCATGTCGAATATTTTTGGGCTACTTCTGCATCCGAAAGTAAGGCGGACTGAGAAGTAGAATTGTGATTTCCAGTTGATGCCAAAAAGATGCCAGAAATCAGGATGTAATGGCATGATTTTAAAAGCTGACGTGATGTCGACTTTGGCGAGCCAAGCGTTGCGGCCGACTAGTTTAATTAAAGAAATCGCTTGGTCTATGTCGTGGTAATTTAGAGAGAATTCGTCGGGCGGGATAAGGCTATTGATACTGGAGAAGGCGGAATTGTGAGGAGATGAAAGATCAATTATCAATCGTTTTTTGCCCGAAAATTTTCTAGTTGCTACTCCGATGGGGCTGATGCGATACGTGCTAAAGGGGGGAGCGAGAAAGGGACCGATCAAGAATTTGTTATCGATCTCTTTCTTGATCAATTGTTCTACTACTTCTGGTTCAGCGTTGGCAGATTGTAAATTAGGGCTGGCGAGGTTGTAGGATGGGAGAGTCGAGACACCAGGGTGGAATCCGTTAGACAAACCTGAAATGAGAAATTCAGAAAAGTTAGGATCAGGGTGCAAACTCAGTTCTGTATAAAGATTAGATATATTCACAGGAGTCGATAGGTAGTTTCTATGCTTTTTATTTGCTTTTAACACTTGGCATACTACTCGTGCATGTGCGCCGCCACAGTAGTTACAAACGTGTAGGAATTTGCAGGGGTGCCTAAAACATCTGGCTATATTGAAGTTGTGGCAGGCTGAAGAGGAAGGGTTTTGGGAGGGGGGGAGAAGAGCGGGGATAGCGGAAGTAGAGGGGCGTGGAACGTAGCTGGTGGATCTTGGGGTTTGTAGTTCTTTCTCGGAGGATGGAATTATGAAGGGGCAGGAGGTGGTCATGTGCAGGTTTGATCGGCAGACCGCGCAGGAAAGATTGCGGCATCCGAGAAAAACTCTGTTGTGGAGGTCAGTATCCACCGCCCCCCAAAATGGGCACTGATTCCACTGAGTAACGCGAATAGCGCATTTTGCGGAAAACAATTTATGATATGTGTAAAAATGGGTTCCCCCATAGGAGAGCGCGAGTTCTGAAATGATGGCCATGTAGTCGTTCAGTTCGCGTCTCCTATGGCGAAAGACTGAGCAGATGGTTTCTGTATATCGTGCGAAGGCTACGTGAAATTCAGCTAATGATAATATACGGTGTTGGGAGCTAGCGGGTGATTTAAGAGTGATAGAGAATTCGCCGCAATCCACCTGCCGTTCTGCCGAGGGAGGTGCAATGGGTGAAAGGAGTGTGGAGAGGTCTATGTCGGCACCTGATAGGATGAGGTTCTTGATGGCGTTGGAGATCGGGGGTGGTTCCAGGATTGGAGCGTTGTGCGGAATAGGGAGGGGTGTGGCTGTGGCTAGGGTGAAGGGGGCTCGTGCAGAGGAAATGTGAGTAGGGAGGGGGGGATTTTGGGGAGGGTTAGTAACAGAGGTGGATGCTTGGTGGAAAGATGAGGGGGGAATGAAAGAGGGGATGCTAGAAGGAGGAAATGGAGCAGGATAAATATTAGGGTTAGAAGAAAAAGATTGGGTAGAAATAATCTGGGTTGAGGGGTGAGGAAGATTAGAAGGGAGAGAAAAAGGAAGGGGGTTGAGAGTAGAAGGGATGGCTGGTAAAGATGGGCTGGAGTTTCCGCTTGAATGAGGAGCCGGAGGCCAGGGGAGTGGGGTGGGCAGTCCAAGTGAGGCGTCATTGTCCGGTGGGTTAGCTGTGTTTGGTACTGATGGAGATGCAATGTGTCCGGTTCCGTGTGTTTGCTTTCTATTGGTTTTCCTGGTTGCTTTCTTTGATGGTCCTGGTTGGTTGCTTGCTTGCTATGTTGTCGTTGGTTGAGGGTAGGGGGCGTGGCGGGAGCGGGTGGTTCTGTTGTCCTGAGGGGGCGGAGTTGGTGACGAGATGGACTCATAGAGTTTCAACAGATCGGTTTTGTTACAGCGGCTGGGGATGGAGATTCCGGCTTTTATGAGGGATTGGCGGAGTTCGGAAACAGTCATTTTGTTGGAGGTGAGGGATGATGATCTTGCCGAGGCGTAAGAGGAAGCTGGAGAAGGTAAGTGGCGATTTGGGGTATCTTGGGATGGGGATTGTAAGCGGCGTTGGGTCCTTGTTGTTGATCGGATAGGCCTCCGGCCCCTTACGGGAGCCTCGGTGTCGGGTCTGTTTCCGTGCTGGGTTGGGTGATCCTGAGCTGGGGTTCCTGGGAAGGTCTGGTTGTCGTTCCTGTCCATGATGTAGATATTTCTTGCCGTGGTGGATGATAGAGCTGTTTGGTGATTGTTGATGATGATGAGGATGAATTGTCGATGTTGTTGATGAAGTTTGTTGGGTTGATGGGTTTGTAGAGATTCGGAGAGCTTGGTTGAAGGTTAGTATGGCTTGTAGAGGAGCTTGGAGCAGTCCTGTCGAGCCTTTCTTCGGAAAACGAAGATAATGAGTGATGTATGCTGGGATACTTATAGTGGGATAGGTTTAATGTGATTGGAAGGCTGGTGATTGTTAATGATAGACCAGCTGCGGTCAATAGTATCACGTGTTCCTCTCGAAATTAGTTTGAGAAACTTCACTTAATGACAGAATTTTAATTTTTGGGTGAACTTAACCTTTAAGCAGCAGTAAGCCTCACAAATACTTCAAATTGATTGACTTAAAACTGCTTGAACTTTATTAAAACTGTTTGCACTAATATATTGTGTTAACTACACTTTGTTCATTTTGTGCTTTTGTTCTTTGTTTATTGGTCTTAGAGATAAGCCTGCTGTGAAAAGTGTCACAAACATCCTGAAAAAATAAAACCAAAGTTTCTCTGAGATTGTGTTATGTAATCTTGTTAAAATATATTTCTTAAAATAAAAGTATCGAAAAAAGTATCGTTCGGAACCGGTATCGAATTCAGGGTATCGGTATTGGTATCGGTATCGAAAATTTTGGAACGATACCCAGCCCTAGTCAACACTTGACAGAGGGCGTGTATGAAGTTGGGGTTGACGCGATCGTCATAGCAGCGTCAGCCAAATGAAATTAGTCAACAATCGGCTACAATCTGAGCTGGTGTATTTGCATACAGCGATCTGATTGGCTGACGCTTCTGTCGGCGCTTGAAAAGTTTAGAAAGTCCCAACTCCTGCAGCGAGCAACGCCACTGAAGCGGCGCCGACGGATCCACAATGCAGTTCAGCGACGCCTGACGTCACCCATTCAAAGTGAATGGGAAGCGTTGACGCTGACGCCGCGTGTTAATACATTTCAGGATACATTTCGTTGTAGGTTTCAGATGACAAATCCACTAGAGGGCGCTGTCAATACTTTTGTGATTCTGAAATACGTTACTGTTTTTTGCACATTTTAGAGATGCGTCCTTTATGTACACATCTAGGTGCTTATTTTAAACCTCTTCTGAGCGATGCGTCTTGCATTTATAAACGGAAAGTGTGCATTGTGTCTGAAACTCTTGCTTTTCTAATGCTTGCTTGTGTTTTATTCTATTGCGATGTTATTGCAAACGCAGTTAGTCGTTGTTTTAACCCATGCATGTCCTGTTTGTGAAATTGCAGAGTCTCCATGGCGACTGCATCCTCACAGGTCTTGATTCCTGAAATAAATCTGAACGACACGTTTGACGCGTTTGCACTGGACTTTTCCAGAGAGAAGAAGTTGCTGGAAGGTCTGGATTACCTGACAGGTTAGTTTATATTGTGTTAACAGCTTCAAATCAATGCAGAATGTGCAGTTCTCTCTCTTGGTATGCTTTAGGGATGGGCGATATCTTACAGTTTGGAATATACTGGTAAGAATAAAATAAATAAAACCTAAATTAAAATAAAATGTTCATCTTTGCCAAAAATTTGTCAAAAGTGAGTAGTGATGAAGCTGAAGATGAAGCTTTATGTTTAAGTTTACAGTATTCTGCATCTCAGCATGAAGAAAACATGTTTTATAGTGTCATGAGTGTCTCTCTAAGGTCCTGTATTGTGAAAGATGGCAGACGGCAGACACATGAGGCACAGCAAACACAGATTGGGTCCGACTTTTGTTTATTCCTCTGCCAACTGCTGCTGTGCATCCTGCTAATAATAGTCAAATCATCCACATTTGTGGCATATGTTCAGTGGTGTAAAGTAACTAATTAGAAATACTCTGCGCTACTGTAATCGAGTAGTTTTTCTCGGGAATTGTACTTTACTGAGTAGTTTTATAAATGTTTACTTTTACTTTCCCTTGAGTACGTTTACTGCAGTATCGGTGCTTTTACTCCACTACTGTCCTTCATCCTGCAGTCACTACTGTATTTCTGTCTTGTCTATGGTCATTGTCTACAGTAGAAAGATCAGTCCTGTGAGTCCTGTCCAATTAAATCACACATAGAAAGTAAATCACATCATACTGAACAACCTCAAGACATGGGCGCTTTATAAACGCAGCAAACCTTTGGGAAACATTAAAAATGTCCAAGAAGATGTCCAAAATCTGCACACGCAATGATCCAGAGACTGTTTATAGACTGCATGTGACTGAAAATGATGGATGTCGACTGTATGAGGACTGAAATCACCAAACAACCTTAAACTATCACTAAATGGAACGAATGGAGAATGGAAGGAAGGGCCAAATAAATGGAAGGACTGAACAAGGAATGGAAGGAAGGATCGAAGAACCAAATAAATGAAGGAAGGATTCAAGGAAGGACTGAACAAACTATGCAAGGAAAGAACAAACAAACGAATGAATGAACAAAGGAACGAATGAAGGAAGGAAAAAAATATGAAAGAAAGAATGAGCGAACAAATGAAGGGAGGAAAGAAGGAAGGACCAAACGAATGAAGGAAGAATTCAAGGAAGGATGCTGTTTATCCCTATTCCTGTTACTTCCAATTATAGTCTACTGATGGTTTAAATAAATTAAAGAAAGAAAGAATGAATTAAAGACAGAACAAATGAACAAATGAAAGAACTGATGAAAGAAAGACAGAATAAAAGAATGAAAGGACATAAAAAAAGAATAAAAGAAAGAAGAACCAAAAGAAATAAATAACAAGAATGAATGAAAGGCTGAACGAACAAAATAAAAACGAGCAAAAGAATGAATGAATGAAAGAATGAACAAAGGAATGAACAAAAAAGAAAGATCAAAAGAACAAATGAATGAAAGAATGAATTTAAGAACAAACAAATAAACCAGCAAACGAAAAAAAGATCGAAACAACAAAAAAATGAACCAACGAAAGAAAAAAACAAGCAAAAGAAAGAATGAATGAACAAAGGTGTGATCGAACGAAAGAAAGAAAAAAGAATGAAAGAATGAACGAACAAAATAAAAACAAACAAAAAATGAAATCATACTGAACAACCTCAAGACATGGGCACTTTATAAATGCAGCAAACCTTTGGGAAACATTAAAAATGTCCAAGAAGATGTTCAGAATCTGCACACGCAATGACCCAGAGACTGTTTATAGACTGCATGTCACTGAAAATGATGGATGTCCACTGGATGATGACTGAAATCACCAAACAGCCTTAAACAATCACTAAATAGAACGAATGGAGAATGGAAGTAAGGGCCAAATAAATGGAAGGATCGAACAAGGAATGGAAGGAAGGATCGAAGAACCAAATAAATGAAGGATTCAAGGAAGGACTGAACAAACTATGGAAGGAAAGAAGGAACAAACAAACGAATGAATGAACAAAGGAATAAAAATATGAAAGAAAGAATGAGCGAACAAATGAAGGGAGGAAAGAAGGAAGAATTCAAGGAAGGACTGAACAAACTAAGAATGGAAGGAAGGAATGAGCAAACGAATGAATGAACAAAAGGACCTAATGAAGGAAGGAACAAAAATATGAACAAACGAACGAGTGAACGAAGGAAGGAGGGAACAAACGAATAAATGAAGGAAGGAGAGAACAAACAAATAATTGAAGGAAGGTTGGAAGTAACGAACGAAAATAGGAAGATCCCTAAATACACCACATGTTGTTTGTGCAGGGATGTGTAAACGTAACATTCTGTAAACGCATCAACTTTTCTACAGTGTAATACTCACTGCTCACTACTCTTGAGTACTTCTAAAAGGTCTACTTTTTACTCATATTCTGAGTAATATTTACTACAGATACTTTTACTCTACTGCGCTACATTTTTGGGCATGTAATGATACTTTTACTTGAGTATGATTTTTCAGTACTGCATATGTTCCCTCATTGGGCAGTAAAACATGCTTTCTTCATGTTAGAACATGACACTTTACATGTCTGGGTTTGATTTGTGACTCGGATGGCCTCAGACTTTGGTTTGGACTTCTAATTTCTAATTAACTTCACATTAAGATGTGTATGTTTCAGGACTGTTTCAGGACTGTTTTTATTCTGGTTTTAATTTCGATCGGCCTGGGTTTTGACAACATGGCAACCCCAGCGTGACTGATGTCTGGCCCTAATGAACTTCACATTAAGCTTGACAAATGTGACCAAACAAAAGTTGATTTTCATAACAATTACGTTATGGATGGTAAAGCCAACACAATGTTGGCCAAAGACTAGCTATTATGGGTGGACTTACTGCCTCTTTCTCAAGGTGTCTGAGGCACAGCGCCACCTAGTGTTTACTTTACTGTACTTTATCTGTTTGTGTCTGTAAATTTCAATTAAAGTATGCATATCGTTGGTTATCTTCTCAAAATCTCCTTTTCTCCAGTTCAGCAACGCTCACATACACCAAACGAGGCATTTTTATTTCTATCTATATTGTGAGGCTTTTTCTGTGAGGTTTGTTTATTGAATATTTGCCTGTTAAATTTTTTTTGTAATACTTATAAAACCTTAAAAAACCTCATTTATAGGGTTACAAAGCTATATCAAAAATACTTTTACAACTTTGTTGATGAACGTCACAGCAGCACAGTGGGTAGCACAATCACCTCACAGCTGGTTTGAGCCATGGGCCCATGTTGGCGTGGGTTTCCTTCGGGTGCTCCGGTTTCCCCCACAGTCCAGACACATGCGCTATAGGGGAATTGAATAAACTAAATTGGCCGTAGTGTATGAGTGTTAATGCAGCAGTGTATGGGTGTTTCCCAGTGTTCGTTTGCAGCTGGACATCCGCTGCGTAAAACATATGCTGGAATAGTTGGGGGTTCATTCCACTGTGGCGACCCCAGATTAATAAAAGGACAGAGCCAAAAGGAAAATGAATGAATGAATGAATTTTCAGGGTATCTGATGCACAGCGCCACCTAGTGTTTGTTTTTTCTGCTTTATTTGTATCTGTAAATGATTTCATTCATAGAAATGCAAATTAATTTCTAACTTTTTTTGAAACACATTTTTCTGGATTGTTTGTTATTGTTGCGTCTCTCACTGTTCAAATAAACCTACCACTGACATTATAGACTGATCATTTCTGTGTTAGTGGGCAAACTTACTAAATCAGCTGGGGTTCAAATCATTCTTTCCCTCACAGTATGTAAATTAAACATTTCTAAATAACAGTTTGACAGCATACTTGTGGCAATTCCACGTTAAGAAAACACGCTGCAAATCCTCACATTGCAAACAAATTAAGAAAAAGCGCTGCATTTTCTCACATTTTTTTTTCTCACATCGCAAACTGAGAGAAAATGCAGCGCCTTTTTCTTCGTTTGTTTGCATTGTGAGGATTTGCGACACATTTGCTGTCAGACCGATGAAGATCTTTTCGTAATTTGCTGGTGTTTGTTGGAATTGCATGTGTTTTCTTAAATTGCAACTCTCTCGGCCACTATAAGTATGTTCAATTAGCATGTTTCTTAAATATCTGCAGACATATTTGGGTATTTTTATGCTTTGGAAGGGTCAAAAATGACAGGGCGCTACGGTGGCCTAGTGGGTAGCACGTTCGCCACACAGCAAGAAGGTCGCTGGTTCGATCCCCGGCTGGGCAAGTTGGCATTTCTGTGTGGAGTTTGCATGTTCTCCCCGTGGTGGTGTGGGTTTCCTCCGGGTGCTCCGGTTTCCCCCACAGTCCAAAGACATGCGGGACAGGTGAATTGAGTAAGCTAAATTGTCCATAGTGTATGTGTGTGAATGAGAATGTATGGATGTGTTTCCCAGAGATGGGTTGTGGCTGGAAGGGCATCCGCTGCGTAAAAAAAAAATCTGGATAAGTTGGCGGTTCATTCCGCTGTGGCGACCCCGGATTAATAAAGGGACTAAGCCGAAAAGAAAATGAATGAATGAAAAATGACATACAGCACCTTTGAACTCTGCAGGGGCACCACAAATCTTGTGTGTGTACACAGACGTTATAATCCAGACTCATACTACTATTTCAGATGAATATTGTAATATCACATGTGCAGTGTTTGATATTATTCATATTTTGATTTGTTTTGTCGCAGCTCCGAACGCTCCCACCATCCGCGAGGAGCTGTGCACCGCCTCTCACGACACCATCACGGTGCACTGGACATCAGAGGACGAGTTCAGTGTGGTTTCTTATGAGCTCCAGTACACCATCTCCACCGGACAAGCCAACGTAGTCAGTGAGTAAACCCACTCCAGATGACCAGACGGTAAAATACAGGCCAACTGTATCTGGGTGTAATCTGAACAAAAAAAAAGGAGAAAACACATCAGCGCACAATGATTTCATCATAAATCCAGCTCAATTTTTTTAATTAAACAGCATAAAATGATCAGGGACATCACAGATGAAAGGAAAGATGGGGTATGTTTGGCTAACACTTTAGTTTAAGATATTATCTGCGCATTAGTAGCTATATTAGTATCAAGTGTCTTATTTCACAACCCTAATCCTACCCAATACCTAAACCCAACTACTACTTTAACTATTAATAAGCAGATACTTGGTCGTTTATTGTTCGAAAAGTCTTAGTTGATGGTTTGTTAGTAGCATGAATTGTCACTTAAAATAATGAATCATTGTTATTGTTATTTTTACCTTTATTATTGTTAATATTACTGTTGCCGTCATCAAATAATACTACTTTACACCATCACAAACTTTAGTATTATTATTATTTGTATTATTAGTACTAGTAGTAGTAGTAGTAGTAGTAGTAGTAGTAGTAGTAGTAGTAATAATAATAATAATAACAATAATATAAAAAAATATATGTATGTGTATATATTATTATTATTGTTATAAATGCTAAATGCCACCTAAATATGACCAATATTATTGTTTATTATCATTGCTGTTTATCCACATTCCTGTTATTTCCATTTCTGGTCTACTGATGTTTTAAAGAAAGAAAGAAAGAAATCAAAAGAAAAAGAAATCAAAAGAGAAAGAAAGAAAATTGAATGATGAAAGGAGGAATGAACAACTGAAAAAAAGAACAAAAGGGAGAATGATGATAGATAAAAAATGAATGAAAGAAAGAGTAGAAGAAAGTACAAGAAAGAACAGAAGAAAGAATGAACAAAAGAGAGAATGAAATAAAGAAAAATGAACATAAGAATGGCAAATAAATGAACGAAAGAATGAAAAAAAAGAACAGAAGAAAGAAAAAATGAACAAACTAAGTAAAGAACAGAAGAAAGTATAAACAAAGGAACAAAAAAAGAAAAATGATGGTAAGAAAGAACAAACGAAAGAATGAACTAAAGAACAAACAAATAAAAAAAGAAAGTGAACGAACGAAAAATGAAAGAAAATGCGAACAAACTAGAGAAAGAACGAAAGAAAGTATGAACAAGGAAAGAACAAAAGAGAGAATAAAGGAAAGAAAGAATGAAATGGCAAAAAGAAAAAATGACTAAAAGAATGAATGACACAAGAACAAATGAAAGAAAGAACAGAAAAATGATTGAAAGACAAAAAGAATGAAAGCATGAAGGAATAAAGAAGGAACGAAAAAACAATGAATAAAGGAAAAAAATGAAAGTATGAAAAAATGAAATAGAGAAAGAAAACAAGAATGTATGAACAACAAATGTAAGAACGAATGAATAAAAAAGAGAATACCAAAAAAACTAATAAAAGAAAGAATGAACTGAAGAAAGAACAGAAGAATGAATGAAAGAACAAACAAATAAAGGAACGAATGAATGAAATAATAAGCGAAAGAACGAACAAATGAATGAACAAACGAAAGAAAGAAAAAAAGAGAAGGAACGAATGACGAAGGGAAAAAAGCGACTGAACAAATGAAGGAAAGAAGGAACGAATGAGGAAAGGAAAAAAGCGACTGAACAA
>CAIGQQ010007204.1:1526752-1542136 GCA_903798035.1 Danio albolineatus | reverse complement strand
GTCATAATATAGGTAAAACCATATTATACACAATCAGCATTTCTCAGTAATGCTGGGATAACAAAAAAAATACCACATTCTTACTGTGCTTTAGCTAATAAGAAAAAACTGTTTACTCAGAAACGGCAAAATGTCATCAATAAATTATAAATATTTCATTTATAATATATATTTATTCAATATTTATTTAATATTTAGTAGTTAATAAGCAGCGCTTGAAGCAGCACTTGAAGGAATTATTGTCCTGAAGCTGGTTTGTCTTTATTTACGCTATTTATTATTTTACGTTGATTTTATTTTATAATCTTTGTGCTATTTAAAATGATAAAAAATACTCGTGTACACTAAAAATAGAAGATCAAACTCAAAAGCAACACCCAGCCGTCTGAATAAAGCGTCTGTAGCTTCCTGTTTGGAGGAAACGTGCATGGGAAACAAAACAATAGACTAAATAAAACCCCAAAGGAAGCATGAAATAAACATGAATACGCAATGTTTACAGTAAACATGAATCATTCGTTGTACACATACAGTAATGATCTGAAATAAACCCTCGATACTGTGCTTTAAAATACATTCATTTTATTGTATTTCAGAACACAGACACTTATGAATACAGGAAGAAAATACAACAGCGCAATCTAAAGTGGTTTTGCAATGGCTGATATGATTCCTGTGCACAACACATGGCCAGACTTCACAATAAGGTTCCATTGGATAATATATTTATTAACATGAAAAAGAAATCAATTATCTTCTGTAAATTAAAAGATTATTAAAAAATAAATGTATCACAGAAATTATTCCACTACAATCCATTACATTCCACTACAATACAATGCATTTATTACAGTATTTATTCCATTAGAGGGCGCTGTCTATGTGAAATAAGTTACTTAGGATACATACTTTAATATAACAAATCCACTAGAGGGCACTGTGTACATTTTTGCAAATCTGCAGTACGTTACTTAGGGTACGATTTGTTGTACGTTTCAGATGACAAATCCACTAGAGGGTGCTGTCTACCTATTTGCAAAATGTTAAATACGTTACTTAGGGTACATTTTGTTGTACATTTTAGATGCCAAATTCACTAGAGGGCGCTGTGTACAATTTTTAAAATCTGAAATACATTGCTTTAGGTACGTTTTGTTTTATATTTCAGATGTCAAACCCACTAGAGGGTGCTGTCTAGATCTTTTCGAAATGTTAAATACGTTAATTAGTCCACGTTTTGTTGTATGTTACACATGACAAATCCACTAGAGGGTGCTGTCTTAATTTTTGCAAATATAAAATACACAGGGTACATTTTGTTTTGTACATTATGACAAATCCACTAGACGGCGCTGTCTAGATTTTGAGAAATGTTAAATTTATTTAGAGTACATTTTTTTGTTCTTTTTAGATGACAAATCTACTAGAGGGCGCTGTCTACATTTGTGCGAATCTGAAATACTTAGGGTACAATTTGTTGTTTGTTTCAGATGACAAATCCACTAGAGGACGCTGTGTACATTTTTAAAAATCTAAACTACGTTACTTTTATGTACGTTTTGTTGTATATTTCAGATGTCAAATCCACTAGGCGGCGCTGTTTAACTTTTTGCAAAACGTTAAATACATTACTTAGGGTACATTTTGTTGTACATTTTAGATGACAAATCCACTAGAGGGTGCTGTGTGTAAATTTTTTAAAATCTGAAATACGTTACTTTTACGTACGTTTTGTGGTATATTTCAGATGACAAACCCACTAGAGGGGACAGTCTACCTTTTTGCAAAACGTTAAATATGTTACTAAGGTACTATTTGTTGTACGTTTCAGATGACAAATCCACTAGAGGACGCTGTCTACATTTTTTAAAATCTGAAATACGTTACTTTTACGTACATTTTGTTGTATATTTCAGATAACAAACCCACTAGAGCGCGCTGTCTATCTTTTTGCAAAATGTTAATTTGTTACTTAGGGTACATTTTGCTGTACGTTTTAGATGACATTCACTAGAGGGCTCTGTTTACATTTTTGTGTAAAATTATATCCATTACTTAGGGAATGCTTAAATGACAAATCCACTGGAGGGCACTGTCTATATGTTTGTAAATCTAAAATACGTAATTTGGTTGTGTTTTGCTGTACATTTCAGACGACAAATCCACTAGAGGGCACTGTGTACATTTTTGCAACTCTGCACTACGTTACTTAGGCTATTTGTTGTACGTTTTATATGACAAATCTATTAGAGGGCACTGTCTACCTTTTTGCAAAATGTTAAATATGTTACCTAGGGTACATTTTCGATGACAAATCCACTAGAGGGTGCTGTGTAAATTTTTTAAAATCTGAAATACGTTACTTTTACATACGTTTTGTTTTATATTTCAGATAACAAACCCACTAGAGGGCACTGTCTACATTTTTGCGTAAAATTATATCCATTACTTAGGGTGTGCTTAAATGACAAATCCACTAGAGGGCGCTGTCTGCATGTTTGCAAATCTAATATACGCAATTTTGTTGTGTTTTGTTGTATGTTACACATGACAAATCCACTAGAGGGCGCTGTCTAGATTTTTGAGAAACGTTAAGTTTATTTAGAGTACATTTTGTTGTTCTTTTTAGATGACAAATCAACTAGAGGGCTCTGTTTACATTTTTGCTTAAAATTATTTACATTACTTAGGGTATGCTTAAATGACAAATCCACTAGAAGGCACTTTCTACATGCTTGCAAATCTAAAATACGTAATTTGGTTGTGTTTTGTTGTGCATTTCAGATGACAAATCCACTAGAGGGTGCTGTCTAATTTTTGTCAAATGTTGAATACACTGCTCCTGGCACATTTGGTACGTTTCAGATGAAAAATCCACTAGTGGGCACTGTGTACATTTTTGCAAATCTGCAGTACGTTACTTAGGGTACGATTTGTTGTACGATTCAGATGACAAATCCACTAGAGGGCCCTGTCGACCTTTTTGCAAAATGTTAAATACATTACTTAGGGTACATTTTGTTGTACATTTTAGATGACAAATCCACTAGAGGGTGCTGTGTGTACATTTTTAAAAATCTGAAATACGTTACTTTTACATACGTTTTGTTGTATATTTCAGATGACAAACCCACTAGAGGGCGCTGTCTACATTTTTGCGTAAAATTAAATCCATTACTTAGGGAATGCTTAAATGACAAATCCACTAGAGGGCGCTGTTTACATGCTTGCAAATCTAATATACGTAATTTTGTTGCATGTTACACATGACAAATCCACAAGAGTGCGCTGTCTTAATTTTTGTAAATCTGAAATACATAGTGTACGTTTTGTTTTGTACATTACAGATGACAAATCCACTAGAGGGCGCTGTCTAGATTTTTGAGAAATGTTAAATTTATTTAGAGTACATTTTTTTGTTCTTTTTAGATGACTAATCCACTAGAGGGCGCCGTCTACATTTGTGCAAATCTGAAATACTTAGGGTACAATTTGTTGTACGTTTCAGATGACAAATCTACTAGAGGTCACTTTCTACAGTTTTGCGAAATGGTAAATACATCAGGCCACTTTTTGTTGTACGTTTCAGATGACAAATCCACTAGAGGGCGCTGTCTACATTTGTGCAAATCTATTATACATAGGGTATGTTTTGTTGTTTGTTACAGATGACTAATCCACTGTAGGGCACTGTCTAAATTTTTGAGAAATGTTAAATTTACTTAGGGTACATTTTGTTGTACTTTTTAGACGACAAATCAACAAATGGGTGCTGTATTAATTTTTGCAAATCTGAAATACGTTACTAAGGGTTCGTTTTGTTGTATGTAGAGGGTGAGGGTGCTGTCTAGATCTTTTTGAAATGTTAAATACGTTACTTAGGGCACATTTTGTTGTACGTCTTAGATATCGTATTCACTGGAGGACTCAGTCTACATTTTTGCGAAATGTTCAATACGTTACTTAAGCCACATTTTGTAGGTTACAGATAACAAAGCCACTAGAGGGCGCTGTCTACATTTTTGCAAAATGTTAAACGTGTTACTTAGGGTACGTTTTGTTGTACACTTTAGATGAGAAATCCACTAGAGGGCTCTGTTTACATTTTTGCGCAAAATTATATCCATTACTTAGGAATTCTTAAATGACAAATCCACTAGAGGGCACTGTCTACATGTTTGCAAATCTAATATATGTAATTAATGTTGAACACGTTACTAAGGCCACGTTGTGTTGTACGTTACACATGACAAATCCACAAGAGGGCACTGTCTTAATTTTTGCAAATATAAAATACATAGGGTCCTTTTTGTTTTGTACATTACAGATGACAAATTCACTAGGGGGCGCTGTCTAGAGTTTTGAGAAACGTTACATTTATTTAGAGTACATTTTATTGTTCTTTTTAGATGACAAATCAACTAATGGGTGCAAATCTAAAATATAATACTTAGGGTATGTTTTAATGTACGTTTGAGATGACAAATGCAGTAGAGGGTGCTGTCTAGATCTTTTTGAAATGTTAAAAACGTTAATTAGGCCACATTTTCTTGTACGTTACAGATGACCAACCGACTAGAGGGCACTACATTTGTCTACATTTGTGCGAAATGTTAAATATGTTACTTGGGGTACGTTTTGTTGTATGTTTTAGATGACAAATCCACTAGAGGGCGTTGTCTACATTTGTGTGAATGTAAAATACATTACTTAGGGTGCATTTTGTTGTACGTTACAAGATGACAAATCCATGAGAAGGTTTTGTCCTCATGTTTGTGAAATGTTAAATACATTACTTGAGGCACATTTTGTTGTAAATCTTAGATAACATATGCACTAGTGGGCACTGTGTAAAGTTTTTGAAATGTTCAATACGTTACTTAGGCCACATTTTGATGTACGTTTCAGATGACAAATCCACTAAAGCGTGCTGTCTTAATTTTTAAAAATCTGAAATACAAAGGGTATGTTTTGTTGTACGTTCCAAATGACAAATCCACTGGAGGGCGCTGTCTACATTTTTGCAAAATGTTGAACGTGTTACTTAGGGTACGTTTTGTTGTACGTTTCAGATGACTAATCGACTAAATGGCGCTGTGTACATTTTTGCGAAATGTCAAACCCATTACTTAGGCCACAATTTGTTGAACATTTCAGATGACTAATCCACTAGAGGGCGCTGTCTAAATTTTTGAGAAACGTAAAATTTACTTAGGACGCGTTTTGTTGTACGTTTCAAACGACAAATCCCCTAGAGGGTGCTGTCTACATTTTTGAAAATCTGAAATACATAAGGAACGTTTTGTTGTACTCTACAGATGGCAAATCCCCTAGAGGGCGCTGTCTACATTTTTGAAAATCTGAAATACATAGGGAATGTTTTGTTGTACGCTACAGATGACAAATCCACTAGAGGGCGCTGTCTACATTTTTGAAAATATGAAATGCATAGGGAACGTTTTGTTGTACGCTACAGATGGCAAATCCCCTAGAGGGCGCTGTTTACATTTTTGAAAATCTGAAAAACATAGGGAACGTTTTGTTGTACGCTACAGATGGAAAATCCACTAGAGGGCACTGTCTACATTTTTGAAAATCTGAAATACATAGG
Source organism: Danio albolineatus (assembly GCA_903798035.1). Classification (NCBI taxonomy): domain Eukaryota; kingdom Metazoa; phylum Chordata; class Actinopteri; order Cypriniformes; family Danionidae; genus Danio; species Danio albolineatus. The sequence continues at coordinate 1,536,525 of CAIGQQ010007204.1, read as the reverse complement.
GAACGTTTTGTTGTACGCTACAGATGGCAAATCCCCTAGAGGGCGGTGTTTACATTTTTGAAAATCTGAAATACATAGGGAACGTTTTGTTGTACGCTAAAGATGGCAAATCCACTAGAGGGCGCTGTCTATGGTTTTGAAAATCTGACATACATAGGGAAACTTTTTGTTGTACGCTACAGATGGCAAATCCCCTTGAGGGAACTGTCTACATTTTTACAAAACATTAAATGCGTTACTTAGGGTACATTTTTGCAAACATTACATTATTTGTTGATTATATGTCCGTGTAAATATCATTAATGTGAAAAGGAGCAAAACTTGCTGTCATCATACCGCCCCCTAGTGTTCATTTTTTTTCTACAAACTGCAGTCTCACAGTTTGTCTCTCAATGTTTTGTGTCTAATAGTGTAGTTTTGTACAAAGCCATGTAATAACCGGGATAATGTACATTCAGTCGGTTGTTCATGCAGAATAAACCAGCTTTATTCAACAGCTGGTTTTATTTTGCAATAACAACCTGCTTGATGCATATTATCAAATTAAAATGGAACCTTATTTTAAAGGGTGACCCAAAACACATTGTACAGCAATGCATGAGGAAAAATAAACTCTTCTAATACACTGTGAACATTATAAACAATGATTACTTTCTCAGATACAAATAACTGAGCATCAAAATATATAAAATTTGTTTTTATAAAAAGCAACATGATCAACATTATATTGCTCCTGACTGTACAAATATCAAATATATTTAATAGAGCACTGACTTCTTATATTAATGCACAAACCGTTGCTCATATAAAGGACGGGATTGATCGTAAAGCGTTATTTGATGATCGAAATGTGAAACGACCTCAAAAATAACGTCTTTTTAGAGGCAGGTAAAACTTTATAAAAATATATGAAGATAAATATGTGTCTTAAGAATAATGTGCATCACTGAATCACAAACAAAGAGGAGCAATATAAAGTAAGAAATAAAATTGTTTTGAAGATATTTTTATGCCAGCTTGTTTCTGAAATTAATAGTAATAATAATAATAATAATAAAGGCAACCATGACTTTTTAATCTCACGTCACTCATGATGTTTTTTTGCACATCATAAAACATGCAATTTCATCATTTTATCTCAATTTTTGAGAGAAATAGTGGCAAAAAAACGTAAGATTGATGAGAAATAAGAATTATTTTGTCTTCGACTGTAAATTCAGCCTTTCTTTTTCTCTTAATATCTCTTTTTTTTCTCAGAATTGCTCATTTCTCTGTCAGAACTCATTTAATATTTTGCAATTACATTTTCGAACTTTAGTAGACAAAGTCAGAATTGTAAAAACAAAAGTAAATCCATAACATAATTAGGGATTAAAAAATATTATTACAACCTCAAATCAGAAACAGTAGCGACAGTATGAATAACACAAATAAAGAGAAATTCAAGAGTTCACACTTAGCTGATGATTGATTTTAAAGCTTGTTTGGCATGCTGTCCCGGGAGAGAGCCCTGAACTCATAATATCCCTGTGCCCGGGGCTCCCTCTCGTTTGCAGGGCGAGAGGGGAGTTTGAGCTCAGGTAGATCTGGAGAACTCCCCTGCTGTAGTAGCTGATGAACAGATAGTGATCGCTCTTCAGAGATAACTACTTGCTAGCAGCATGTCTATGGTGCTGATTTGGATTAGTTAATTAACTTAAGCTGCATGTTTTTGGATGGTGGGAGGAAACTGGGGGACCCGGGGGAAACCCACATGAGCACGGGGAGAATGTGTAAACTCCACACAGAAACGTCAGCTGGCTTGGTAAGGACTAGAACCAGTGACGTTCTTGCTGTGAGGCAACAGTGCTAACCACTGGGCCAATGTGCCACCCATCTAGGAAAGGAGGAGGAGTAGGGGTGGAAGGGGGGATTCTTCAAATGAAGATGACTGTGATATGGAGCTTAGGGTATTTACAGTGGATTAGGAATCGTCTGATTGGTGGATCATAAATTGGATAATGCAGCACCAGCTGTGATCAATCATAAGCACGTGATCCTCTCCAAATTAGTTTATAAATAAACTTCACATAGTGATTTCCAGATTTACTTTGACTTGTATTTCATTGCAGACAACATAAACAAAATATTTCATGTTCTGTCCAGTCAAGTTTATTTCATTTCTAATTATACATCCTTTACTGTCATTCAGACTTGCAACACGCTCCAAAAGTTGCGCCAGGAGCAGTTCATGGCTAGTAATCAAGTAAATTGGTTAAATGATGATGTGATTTCAGTGCTTTCCACAAGGTTTGAAATATACCTGCGCTGGTAGCCGGATTGAAACACATCCTTTACCCACGGCACATAAATGGTTAACTATATGTGACACAAAAAATGTGATTTTCACCAATACCTTTATTTATTATGACACTGTTATACATCTTTTCAATATGTTAAAGTTTTTTAAAAGACTGTTGATGTAAAGAATTTTGTATGCTATTTAGGATAAAAGATCAAATTAAGATAAAAGTGGAGAAGGATGATAATATTGGTTATAAATAAAACAAAAAACTGTCATCAAATACACTTGGGTGGCCGTTAATATACTGGGGCGGCCCGCCCGAGTAAAGTCTATGTGTTGGAAGCACTGGATTTGGTAATGTGAACAGGTGAATGTAATTTCGATTTAGTACAAAAGCAGCATCCATGAAAGGTCTAGTCAAGGGCTATTCATTTGGCGGCCTGCGGGCCGAAACCGGCCCCCGACGCACTTTGTTTTGGCCCTCCAAATAGTGTGACTAAGACATCAGAAATAAATTTAGTTCAGTCTAAAAAAAACGGCCGCTATAGTTATGAAGTGATGTGCGTCTGTTCAATACAGCACTAGCTGCAGGTGAAGGCTGCGCAGACTGTGAGTCACCTGACATTAAGTGGTGCGAGCAGCCGAAAACATTTGGATGTTTGTAGAAAAGACCTTTTGTGCATATTGCAAGCGGTGCGCAAGCAGAGCTCCAAACGCACGCAGTAGAAATGATCTCACGCTGTAGTGGTGAGAGTTGTGCGTGGCATTCAGTGCATTGAAAACGAAATATACTGTATGATAGACTAATTAGTGGTTAAAATAATTATGGATGAACACAGATAATAACAACGGTTCATTTAAATTCTTAGCTAATATATAGTTTAAATTATCATTATTCTTATTTTTATTGATTTATTCATTGTTCTGTCATTTATTTTGATTGTAAAATCATCAATCATTTATTTTGAAGTCCAAAGAGAGAAATGGACTATTGTTTGTTGTTTATTTATATTTTGTGCTATGTTTGGTTGGAGCAGCACTAAACTATTGCAGCACTATTGCAGTTTTCTTGTCATATTCTAAACTAGTAGTGTTTTGAATTTAATAGACGCATAATAATCGTGATGACTGTGAAACCATGATTATTCTTCAGACTATTATCGTACAACCAAAATGTATAACCCTTGCTATAATTGTTATGCAGTTCAAAACATAACATATGAATGCGTCTGAATGTAGCAGAAGCCGAGTTGAGCAATGCACCGCTTTTTTTGTGCTTCGAAATACAACATTTGAAAATGTTTGTAAAAAAGTCACACTGTACAATGCAGTTATGTAGTTTCAAAATACAACATATTAACATTTTAATGTAGAAAAAGAAAGCGTGAGTGTCTTAAGGAGCAAAAATACAGCATATGTGCTCTTATATCGCTGTTGTGTCATCACTCATATTGCAAGTCATCTCTCCGGCCCCTCTTTTGGGATGCTCTTCATGAACTGGCCCCCATCACAAACTAATTGAATAGCCCTGGTCTAGTCCTTCAGGAGCAAAGATGGGCCGCAGGTCGCGAGTTTGCCAACAGATATGTGAGAATATTATTGAACTGTTTAAAAACAAGGTTCCTCGAAGGAAGGCATAGTGCATTTTTCAATAAGGCAATGCAAAACCACATTCTGCAGACTTTACAAAGGGAAGAGATACAGGTGCTTGACTGGCCTGCCTACAGTCCCGACCTGTCTCCAATAGAGAATGTGTGGCGAATATTGAAGCACAAAATGCAACAATGAAAACCCACACGACCACAGGGAGAACATGCAAACTCCACACAGAAATGCCAACTGACCCAGCCGAGGCTCGAACCAGTGACCTTCTTGCTGTAAGGCGAACATGCTACCCACTACTCCACCGTGGCGCCCAATGAAATACCAGCCAAAGTAAATTTAGAAATCACTTCTTTCTTTTTTACTTGTGTTTTCCATACTGTCCCAGCTTTCTCTGATTTGGGGTTGTATTCTACTTTTACAGATCAACCATCAATCGAGCAGCAAGTTAACTGTGAAGACTCACGGTGTGGTGTGTACACATTATACACAGTGGTAACATAATAGTGGCTAACTTAATAAATAACAGGAATAAATAAACACATCTCATACCGTCATTCATGTCTCTGGCAGGAGTTGAGAACGATGACTTCCCGCATGTTCGCAGCTCCTATAATTAATCCCACACGCTCGTTACCCACGTGATGATGTCATGTATTTACATTATACCGTACGTGGCGGGAACATATGTGGCAAATAAATCCTCAGATCCTCACAGCGCAGGCTTGTAGAAGTATTTTCTGTGTTTAAAATCACAAACAGTGATGAAAATTCACAATTTAAAGCGCACTATAATTCACTTAGACTGTGATTTGAGTTGAATTGGCCACAATTCACATTACACAGATCCCACTGTATTAAAAAAAAATCACATAATATATATATACACTTTAAATATATCTGTTAATGAACAGTTTCTGTTTATTTGCGGTGGTGAATTGCATTATGGGATGTTGATCTCTGCTCTGTCCTCTTCTGATGGACAAAATTCAACTCTACAGTTTAATAAAGTGACTTTTAGTGACATTTTAGCAGTTTGAAATAATATAATGTATAAGAAACAGGGGCGCCGCTAAGGGGGGGAAGTTAGGACGATTCTAAGGGCCCACGTACTCTAGGGGCCCACAGAGATCTGCTTTATAATTAATAACAGTACTATAATGTAATATAAATTATGATTGTATCACTAAATTACAAGTACAACTAGTTATTAAAACTAAACTATTTATTAAAAATAAAAATACGGCTTATATCTGCCCCTCGAGAGTTGATGCTTTGAGTGCGATCGTCAGGTAAACTGTCAAAGCAGCGATGTCCTGGAGGTTAACATCAGCTGCGTCCCAAATCACATACTTATGCACTATTCTACGCCATTTTGTAGTATAAATAGTGTCAGTAGTGCGTTCACACTGAAAATTCTAACAATAATAAGTGCACTTTAATGACCCGGATGATGCACTCAGCATCATTTATGGGTCTCGGCTTATTTATGGGTCTCATTGTACTATAATGTTGTGTCTTATTGATGTTTGTCACTGTTCCAGTGTATTGCACATTGTATGAGACACTATTGCAGTGCAGTTATTTAAATAGTGACACATTGGTGTTTTGTGTGTTTAGAAATGTAAATTTTCAGTTAATATTTGATTTCTGTTTCTTTTTGTGTACTACATTTACATTTGAACAATAAATCATCTGCTAGCTACAGTCATGGCCGTTCTCTTATTAAATACTGATAAGTAGTGGACAAAATCAATAATAAAATGCATAGGTCAGTATAACTACATTGCAGACAAAGAGTTTGGATAGCTAGCTTGGTAGTAGGGGGCCCATCCTCATATTTTTTCATGGGGCCCAAAATTGCTAGCGGCTCCCCTGATGAATAATAATATCTAGAGGTCTAAAATAACAGAAATGTACTGGCAAGGTTTCTGTAGCGTAATACAGAACACCAACCCAGACAATACAGCACTGCAAACTACTAAAAATGTTCATAATAGCCCGTTTACACTGAATACTATAGTACGATACGGCTCGGTACGCTTTTATAGCCCTTTCTACTGTCAAAAGGTAGCAAAAAGCGAACCGTACCACTTTTTACCTTCGCAAAGGGTACCTAGCACAACAAAAGGATACCAAAAGGCGGTGCAAGCCGTGCAACTGAACACTATTGGTTTACAGAGACACGTCACTAGCGCATACACGAGCAAAATAATGAAAACAAAGGAACCGCCATTTTTAAATACACCGCGAGACATTACACCGTAATAATATATGCATATAATAACGAGCCATGGTCGACCCGAGCTCAAACAAACCTCGCCGTCGTCTTGATGAACTGAAATCTGCTGTGTCCTGTTTTTGTTTTACGGTTTGGCTTTCTTGTTTGAGCTCGCCGCTCGTCTATATTTGACATAACGAACTTCTTGAGCTGATCATAATAACGTGCGCCTGATTATTGAAGTGCTTCTAACATCTGATCCTTTAAGAAAGGTATAAACGCAAGCAGGGCCGTGCGCAGACATTTTGAGGGGCAGTGGCCCAAACTAAAAAAAGGGGCACTAAGTGGGTGGGTTCTTGCTAATACAAATTATCCAGTTGTTATAAAAACAAAATAAATAAAAAATGTTATTTATAATAATTTTTTTATTATTTATATTAGATCTGCTTTTGATCATACATTCAAATTCTAAGAACGTGGATATTTAGCAAAAGTTGTTCATTCTTTTACAGTTAAAAAATTTATTTGTTTTACAATAATTGGTTTTGCTTTCTTTTACATTAAAATGTAATTCTAAAATAAAGTGCTGTTAATTCTGTTCAATTCATTTGTGATTTAAATTTTCTTTATGAAAAAAAAACAAGGAAAAAAAAAACATACAAAAAGTACTGATAAGAGAATCGTTAAAGTACCGAACCGATAAGTGGTATCGATAAAAGTAGCAATACCGTTAAAACCTTAATGATACCCATCTCTACTGACTGCAACATGGATTGTAATGAGACCTTGTAATGCAACAATCGTCAAGAACTGTTGTCTCCACTTTCCAGAGAGCGCGCACACAGATTGTGTGAGTGACAACTACGGAGCGGACGGTAAAACATGGAGTGGATTAACGCAATCAGTGGATGTTTAGCGAAGCGGTAACTGAACAGGCAGGGACGGGGGCACGGACACATTGGAGGGGGTACAGGCTGAGAGGGGCACCTCATACAATGAGGGCAGAGGGGCAGTGGCTCTAGCCACCGAGCCACCCCCCTGTGCACAGCCCTGAACGCAAGAGTGAAACGCAAAAAAATAAAGGAGCAAATGATTCTATCAGCAACCTAAACCATGAATAAACTGCCATGTTTAACTATTATCATCGTCTTTTGGACTATTATGAACTCAGATTGATGGAGTTACTCTCTAACAGAGGCTACATGTGCTGGTGGAGATTACAGACACAGATGAGAGCTCTGCACTGACTGTGGGCCATATCTCCTGTTGTTTTTGAACCTAAATAAGGACTAAATGTCTGCTGTGTGTAGTGTTTCTGTAATCGGTAACATATCAGAGACTGTAAGAGGCTGTATGTGTTCATATATGCTGCATTTATTTATTTATTTGATATAATCTCAGACAGTAGGCTATTTCTCATCATTGATCTGCAGTTATAATCAGATCATGTTCATAGAGAGGTCACTAATGAACATTTATACACCAGTGTTTATGTGTATAATAAAGCCTCTGTGTTGTGAGAAGTGCTCCTCATATGATATGTGTACGACCCGTACAGCTTTACTGTACACATTTCCTCCAGCGAGAATGACGTCCACTGAAACTTTCTGTCATACACCACACCCAGTGGAGGGATGAAAATTATTATATGCATTTGTTTATATGGCAGAACATGTGTTTTTCACCAAAGAAGGCTCACACAGATTCCTGATAAGATCAGGGCCTGCTTTGTGGACTGTGGGGGTTTGATGATGTAGTCACGTGTTGATTGGTCAGTTTGAATGTCTCAGTATTTAGGCTTTGGTCACATGGTCAAGAAAGGTACAAAAGAGGTGATAAACCTAGCTCTGGCCTCTTTCTTCTCTTGCCCTTCTTGCTTCTCCTGCTTGGGCTCTCTCTATCTCTCTCCCTCCCCCTCTCTCTCCCTCCCCCTCTCTCTCAGGTAACTTTAATTTACATTTAAGATGGGTACAATTATTATCATATGTTTTTATCATGTTTTATTGTTTCATCAGTTATTTGTAACTAATTCAGTGGTAACCGTAGAGAATTATTGCCATTAAATCATCTCATTTTCAAGTATTTGTCAATTACTTTTGATTTAACATCAACATTTAATGGCTCCATATTGCAATACAATATAATCACATAATAGCGACGCTCTCCCACATTTAAAGCTATTAATACTGCCCTTATTTCCGCTTTTAGTATAAGATTGCAGAAGGATGTTTTGACTAGAATATACAGTTTTTTATCATCATACTGATAACTTTTTAGTCATTCGCCAGAACTACAGTTCAGAACCGCTGTAGTTAAAAAGACCAGTCTTACAGTACCGTACATCTCAATGGAAACGGGCCATAAAAGTCACTTTTTACACCTTAACTTAAGGTTAAAAGTTGTTGGAAGATTGATCAAGCTCCCATAATGCAACTCACAGAAATAAACGGGGGGAAAATAAAAACATGAATCAAAAATACCGAAAACTGCTCATTTACAGGATATTAATAAAAAAAAAAACCTTTTTCTGATGACAGAATGATCATTGTTGGTCTGAACTGTCTCTTTAAATCACACCATGGTCTCAGGAAGTGTGTCTATACTGTCAGAGGACAGGAGTTTCCAGATCTGCCATCTCTCGCTGGTCCACTCTGGATGCTGGTCCAAGCTTTTTGAGGACACCGCGATGTGTGAAGACGAACCCTGAGCACCGTGACAGGAATGCATGGATGCAGCCGCGGAAAGTCTGTCATCTCGTTTGGAAGATGCTGATTGGCTGACAGGAGTTTTAGCCTCGTCTGATTGGCTAAGTGCAGTCTGGTGGCTCGGTGTGATTGGACGATGAGGCGTTTGATGCTTTGAACTGGACGTTTGTGTTGCAGGTTTTGCATCACAATCGTCATCGTAGAAAACATCCGACGAGGCGCGTTTGTACAGGTTTCCATCTGAACCTGAGGAATAGAAATGCTGGCTTTAAAGTTGCACTTATATAAGGGGTTTGAACCCAGTTGTGTGTCAGCAGTGTGTGAATATCTCCAGCCTCTAATGGTGAACATGGATTAATTGTGTTTGTTATAATCAGACTCGATAAATGAAACACTTTGATTGACATTCTCCCCTTGTACATGTCATCAGAGGGGGAAAGCCCCGCCCACTAGTGACCATCATTTTTATTACAGATTTGTTAAACATAAGTTTGTAAAAACACAATTCATGCTAGCTCAGATCAGTTCAACAATTTTAACAATGCACTTTCATAATGTATCTGTAAATGCTGAAATCAGCTAAACCAAATTATTTACTATTAATGTTTTAAAATTATTTTCATTATAGTAATGCAGTAACATTAGTTAACTAAATTTAACTAATTAACTTACAATCTAACAAACCAACTAACCAACCAATATACCAACCAACTACCTAACTAACCAACTAACCAACCAACTAACTGACTGACCAACAAACTAACCAACTAATCAATTAACCAACCAACTAACTGGCCAACTAACCAACTAAGTAATTAACTAACCAACCAACCAACCAACTAACCAACCAACCAACCAAAAAAACCAATTAATTAACCAAGCAACCAACTAATTGATCAACTAACCAACTAACTAACTAACCGACCAACTAACCAATTAACCAACCAACCAACTAACTGAC
>CAIGQQ010007204.1:1405486-1426038 GCA_903798035.1 Danio albolineatus | reverse complement strand
CTAAATAATCAATTAATGCAAAAATTAAATAAATAAATACAATAATGGCCACGTTTCATTGGCTAAATATCAATTAATGCAAAAATTTAATAAATAAATACATTAATGACCAGGTGTCATTGGCTAAATAATCAATTAATGCAAAAAAATAAGCAAATAAATACATTAATGACCAGGTATCGTTGGCTAAATAATCAATTAATGCAATAAATAAATAAATACTTTAACGGCCAGGTATCATTGGCTAAATAATCAATTAATGCAAAAAAATCAATAAATAAATACATTAACGGCCAGGTTTCATTGGCTAAATAATAAATTAATGCAATAAATAAATAAATAAATACATTAATGGCCAAGTTTCATTGGCTAAATAATCAATTAATACAATAAATATATAAATAAATACATTATTGACCAGGTATCATTGGCTGAATAATCAATTAATGCAATAAATAAATACATTAATGGCGGAGTATCATTGGCTAAATAATCAATTACTGCAATAAATAAATAAATAAATACATTAATGACCAAGTATCATTGGCTAAATAATGAATTAACGGAAAAATAAATAAATAAATAAATACATTAATGGCCAAGTTTCATTGGCTAAATAATCAATTAATGGAAAAAATAAATAAATAAATACATTAATGGCCAGGTATCATTGGCTAAATAATCAATTAATGTAAAAATAAAAATAAAAATAAATAAATAAATTAATTAATTAATTAATGGCCAGGTATCGTTGGCTAAATAATCAATTAATGCAAAAAAAACATTAATGGCCAAGTTTCATTGGCTAAATAATCAATTAATGCAATAAATAAATAAATAAATAAATAAATATATTAATGGCCAAGTTTCATTGGCTAAATAATCAATTAAATTAAAACAAAATCTGCCTGCAGTATCATTGGCTTTATAATCGATGCACAAAACAAACAAAAACAAACATTTAAACAGTTTAAACAAAACCCACCAGTTCATTCCATGGCTTAATAATTAATTAATGCAATTAATAAATAAATAAATAAATAAATACATTAATGGCTAAGTATCATTGGCTAAATAATCAATTAATGCAAAAAACAAAACAAAACACGCATGCAAAGAGTTTAATGTGCTTAAACAAACTCTGCCTGTCAGTATCAAGGCTTAACAATCAATTTAATTCAAGAAAGCATGCATGCATAGAGTTCAATGTGCTAAAACAAAATCCAGCAGTCAGTTTCATCGGCTAAATAACAGAAAGAGCAGCGGTCTGAAGACACGGCTGAACTGCTTTATAGGAGGAGCTTTATAAACTCCAGATTCCAGAGAGCTTAGGTAACCGTTACAGAGAGAGCTCCCCTTTGGGCCGGCCAACACAAACATCTACAAATTTGGTGTTTTGGTTTCTCAATATTGTAGTACGGCAACACTGTGATAAAAGAACACACGCAGTAATTACGAAGAGTCTAACTGAAGATGGATGTCTTAATAATGCCATTTCACCAGTTTGATCCCTGCACAGACAGCAAAAACTTGCTTCAGTAAAGAAAACAAGCAGTTTCATAACACCTTGGTATTTCCTGGCACACGTTAGGCGTGCGAGATTAATGCCATATTGATTTATCATCAACACGTAACACATCTTGACAGCTGCAGGTTGGCCCATTCATTGGATTGCACGTTATTTTGACGTTTTACACATGCACAACAGCTCAATAAATCGGCTGAACGATAATCAGACTTTGCAATATTTCGTTTTCTGTGATATATGCACTCAAAAAAATCAACTAGGCATGTATTGGATTTACAAAAGAAAAATTTGTCAGATTGAAAAGAACAAATCAAGTTTACGTATGTTAAATGATTAATTCCTGTTATTTGAAACTGAATCAAGAAATAATCAAATGAATTTGATCAGAACATGTTGATTCAATAAGACTGAGACACTTCAAATCGACTACTCTCACTCTGGAGAGTCACTTCGCGTGTATCAGTAGGTGGCGGTGGTGCGTTTGGATGTCACCATACGGGAAAAGCAAGAAGAAGAATCACTGCGCGTTCTCGGCAATGTTATGTTGTTGGCTACATGTTTCCTATACATTTTATACTTTTACATTTTGAATAGGAGTACCAAAGTGAAGCTGTTTAAACTCAATTTGTGAACAAAATAATGTTAACGTCCTACAGGTGTTGCTGGGGGATCTGTTTTCTTAAGAGCCAAGGTTATTCTGTCGGCTAAATGTTTCTTATACATTTTATGTTACATATTACAATTTTGGATATTATATAACATTTTGTATCAGAATATTAAAGTGAAGAAATTTGTTTAAACGTGATTGGTGCCTGCAAAAGGCTATAATAAAAGAAATATATAACAAGTTTTCTGTCCTTTTTTGTGCTGATTTACTTAATTTTAAATCTTGCTTCATAGTACTGTCATTTAAACAATACAATTTAAACAATATTGAACAAGAAATGTACCAGTTGATTTAACAAGACATAATTTTGCTAAAGTAAAGCTTTAGTGTTTACTTTGAGTAAATTAGAATAAATTTAATTAGAATTACACAATACAAACATTTTGAGTCAATTAGTTGCAAAGAAGTCAGACTGACATATTGAAACCATGTTTTCTCTACAAATGTGCATTGTGTTCATACAACACGTTCAAAGCAGTTCAGGTTTACTTGATTGGATTAGATGCATAAAGGGTGCCACGATTAAATCATGTTCATTCATTTTTTGAGTGTATCTGAGTCAGTGCTGTCAAACGATTAATCCAAGATAAAAGTTTGTATTTACAAAATGTATACATGTATAATAGGGCTGCACAATATATCAGACAGCATCGATATCACATGAATCTGCAGTAGTCAAATCGCCTGATCTCAAGAGATTTCAAGTTAAATGAAATGATTTGGACAGAAGACATTATAAAGTGTTTTGCTTTAAAGGGCACCTATTTTAAAAAGTCTACTTTTTAAGCTGTTTGGACAGTCATATGTGTAGGTATAGTGTATAGACGGTCATATTTGGCTGATATAAACACACCCAGTCCTTTTTTTTCAATTTAACAGCATAAAAACGGTGGACCAATTGGAACGGTTTTGAGACCAACCACAGCTTGACGTAGGAGTGCGGTCCCCCCGCCCACCGAATTGATTGACAGCTGCGTATTAACATGTCTCTGTAGTAACGCGTATAATCATATCAACAAGACAGGACGTGCGCAAAGCAACCGGGAATAAAAGATCTGTTCAGCGCTCTGTGATCATCAATCATCATCAGATCAAAAGTGAGTTTCACAAGTTTAACACGTGTTTAAAACAGTGCATGTTAATGAACTACAGCGATTCACTTCAGCTTTACTTCATCAGCACAGCCGTGTGTCAGCAAAAAAGACGCTTTAGTCCCGGTTTGTGGACGTTAAATCAGGTTTATTTTGTACATTAACATAACAGATATCCATACAGCAGTGGAGATTAACCTGTATCCTTTCACATTTGCTTGCAAAAGCAGTGCAAGGCTCAACTTTGTAACTACATTGTGTGTGACTCATCATTGCAACTCCTTAACAAACACATCAAACAGTCATTGGGAAAGCTCTTACTGTAGTATTTCTCAAACACAGTGAGATCTGCTTCCTTTACATCTGTTCCTGTTGCGTCTGTCTGTCTGACGCAGCCGAGGGCGGAGATTGAGGCATGCTGATGGGAACGGTGGGTGGGGAGGACTAGCCTTAAAGGCCCAGTACCAAAAACAGCAAAAAGCTGTTTAGAGCTACAATATTAAGACTTTAGACAATTAATAATCTGATGGGTGTTTTGAGCTGAAACTGACACAAAAGACTTATATTAAATATAAAAAAGGGGTCAAATATGTGCCCTTTAACAATTAGATTCGATTTGCTTAATCGGGTTCACATATTTTGACAATGAAGATACTGTTATTTTACATTTGATTATTGAATTTCTATTTCTCAATACTGTTAAGGGGGTCACAAACCGGATGCACCACAGCGGCGCGCCACGCAGCGCCATGTATTTTAGAATTCTAAACATAGGTTTCTATCAGTGTACGCACACCGGTGCCGCAAGTCGGCGGCTGTCCGCGGCGCCTCAGGACACTGTTTATATTTCTCCCTCACCACAGAGCGCCATCTGAATAGTTTTATATTAAATAACATTATATAAAGTTAAATATAACATACATTATACTAAAACTATACTTAAAGGCCCGTGCACACCGAGTCGCCGTGCACACCGATCGCGTTTTCGGTCGACGTTTAACGCCTCGTGACTAAATAAAGGGCGCCGATGTGATTGTGCAACGCGCAAAACGGCTGGCGTAAAAGCGTAGTTTTTAAAGAAACGCCTCATGCTCGTTTTTTTTGTTTTGACTCCACCAATCAGATTGGCACTTTTGTTCACGTGTACGGAGCCGCTGAAGTTACAGTAAACACCCCTTGGAGGCGCTCAAGCGCAAAACTGTCAATGCGAGCGCAGATGCCCAGAGGCGATATGAACGTGGAGCTGCTGACTGCACTGGTGAACAATAATCATCTCTTCATCGCTAGAGCTGCTACTTGAACCATCCATGCTTTGCCGATCGCAACAACAAGCGTGTAAACTTCCTCTTTTCTTCTTCTGTGTAACAAGCAGGTGTCAGAAGCTTGGCGCCACCCTGTGCGCCATCTAACATCAAGGAGTGATTTTGCACACTCTTCTGCTCGATGCCAGAGAAAATCGTTTGGGTTTGAATGCGGGAAAACGTCTCGAAAAACGCTGGCGAAAAAACGCAAACGAAAAGCGTCCCGGTGTGTACGAGCCTTAAGGCGTTTGATTCAATATTCCCACAGGCTAGCAAACGTTAGCTAAATATATAATATTGCTACATGTAATAAGTTGCCTAGACAACAGATACAACAGATACAATATAACTATAACATAGTGCAGATTCTTTTAATTGACTAACGTTCAAAACTCAGCTATAAATGACATAAAATCTAATAATTCATTAAGTTAACTTACCCATCTTGAAGAACCCGCAAGTACTCTCGAGCAAATGATACCTTCAAGCTGTGATGTACGCATCCTGTGTGTGACCTGCTCAAGCTGTTATGTACGCTTCGCTGCGCGGCACCGAGCGGCGCATCCTGTGTGTGACCTGCTTTATTCTCCATCAAACACCATAGTGTTGTTTATTTCATTTTGATCTTTGTTCTGTTGTTTTCATTTGTGCATTAAATAATTTATTGTGTGTATTTTTGCATTAATCTGTACAATTTATGCAGATGCACTCCCAACAAAATCCCAATCAATGTAAAATTGTGTGTCACTTTAAAATACATTAACATAACATTATAATGAAAGCATTCCATTACTTTCCTAACTTTTTATGCTCATTTAGGACAAAATTAGTTGTGTTTGGAAAAAAAAACACCAAGATGGACATCTTTAGCTGTTATTATTATTAATTATGTTTATATGTCTGTTCAAACACGCACCCAAAACCCAGACTTTCACTATGCTTCAAATCGCATGTACAGAATCCGTTTGGGAAACAGCGTCTGTTTATCACTATGGAGCGCGTCTGACAGTCACGCACCGCTTTATGACTGTTTTGAGGATTGCACAGGAGGAGCGACGGCACCTGTAATGAAAAGGAAAGGGAATCCCGCCGTTTTTATATTTATTTCAAAGTGTTTCATGCCTAAATAAACCAAAAGCACAGAACTGACTCACATTTAAGAGCAAGGGGCGGCCCCTGGTGGTGCGGCGGTATGGGTTGTGTATAGGGAGGATCGGCTCTTTAATGTTTATCACCACCCTTCAGAGAAAGACTGAAACTACAGGAGAAATACGGGAAAACACCTTTACGGGACGATATTGGGATAGATCTGTAAAATACGGGAGAATCCCGGGAAAAACAAGAGGGTTGACAGGTATGGATAAAAAGCTAATAAACTAATAAAAACTGCTGATTTGTCTATTATTCATCATTAATTATCCTTTCATAATTAAATTGAGCATCCACATGATCATTCATGCACGTTTCAAATGTCTGTGTGTTTAATCATCTGTGTTTTCCTGTGGCGTTTAGCGGTAGAGTACACTGGTTTGGGGATAAAAACATTTATTAAAGTCCGACTCGGCAGCTAAACCACAGTAGGAGTTCAATATGTTGAGTTGTCTTTGGGCTTTAGTGTTTTCTATTTGTGTTGGATTGTGCGGGACATTCCTGCGAGACGTGCCTGCTGTCTGCTGCTGAAACCCTGCGGCTGCGGGACCCAATCATCCGTCTTCATCTTTCAGCAGCGCTGCACTGTCTGTGAAACACTGCATCCGCCTTTACACACTCAACGCATGTCTGACCTTCAATCAAGCGCACACACTCCAGGTCAGTCTCACTTCACTGGCCATCTGTGCGTTAAGTTCAAGACTTTGACGTCAGCTTTTAAAACTGACCCACGGGTTTACGCTTCCTCCAGTGCACTAGAGTCATCCGGTTCAACGCAAGCCTGAACATTCACAGGCTGTTGACTTATTTGCTTTTTAAGTCGTTAGTTAATCAGAAAGAGCGCACTTTGATTGACGTTCTCCCTTTGTAAGTGTCATCAGAGAGGGAAAGCCCCGCCCACTAGTGCTCACCTCTTCCTCATTAGCATAAACAGCAGCCCTGAGTGAGAAGCAGCCGTCTGTCCATCAGCCATTCGAGTGTTTGAGCTGCTAGAGATAATGTTAACATAGACTAAGAGGAGTATAGATGTGGAGTTTTAGATGAAGCAGCGACAGTCTTCACAGACTGACAGAAGCATGAAGTACACACTGACTCTGAAGCCAGGGTTCAACGTTAAGGATTTTTTCTACTGGCCCGATCAGGCTTGTGGTTCAGATTTTTACCTGCCCTGCCAAAATTTTCACTGGCCCCACCAAAAAAGTAGTTAATAGCTGTTTCTTAGCCATATATTGTAATGAATGTGTCAAAAAACAGACGTAATTGCATACATATGCTTTTTATTCATTCATTTATTCTATTGAATTAATCGATCGATTTAAAAAACGTTGGCTAGAATTATTCATAGTAGACTTAAATTATAGAGAGAAATAACAGATGAAGCGGTGTTGTGCCAAGAAACGCACCCTGCCGTAAACTGCACCCCTTCTGAAATGTACATATATTAACTTAAATTGATTTAAATTAATATTAGAGTTATGACCGAACCCTTACCTTACAGAAGATATATATTTAAATAAATAAATAGATTTAATTTAAACACAACACTGATCAGATTAATTAAAGTGAGTTGTTTAGTGTGTGGTTTAGTTTAAAACTACAACAATTTTATGTTTTTATTTGTTTAAAACCCGTCAAAATGCCTAGTTTTAGAAACGGGTTCATTACATCAGTCTATACCGCAGTCAATATTTTTATTGTTCATTTATTTGTAAACCTAGTTTTAAAATGCATTTCACTTCTTGGTCTTGCTTGATCCATTAAAACAATCATATTAGCCTAGAAATAAAGGTACACGTGTTGTCACTGGGGTGGTACCTTTTTAAAAGGTACACATTTGTACCTAAAGGGTCCATATTGGTACCTCAAAGGTATATATTAGTACCTAAAATTTTTAAGAGGAACACTTTTGTACTTTTTAGATACTAATATGTATCCTTGAGGTATTTATATGGACCCATTAGGTACAAATGTGTACCTTTTGAAAAGGTACCACCCCAGTGACAACACGTGTACCTTTATTTCTGAGAGTGTACGTTTTAATCAATTATGACCTTTGATATGTATACATTTTTTTAAAATGTAGACTGAGAATGCTAACGAAAGTCTATGAAGGGGGTGTATTTCTCGGCACAACACCGGGACTACAGTCAGATCATGATGCAGACCAATGTTGATTTCTCTTTCGAGGTGTCAGTGCAGAAATGAACAAAACAACAGGCCTAATACAACATATTATAAGATTAAAATATGAAAAAACGATCAGATGGTAATTTCGCTCAATTTTCCTAACAGGTAAGCAGCTCTCGGTAATATTTCAGCATGCTTTCACTTTCATATTCAACATGAAATGTACATTTACTGGTAAGAATGATGACATCCCGCCCTGCTCATAATTCCCTCTTCATATGGCTATTACACAACCGTAATACACTGTAATATAGCCTGCTTCGTCAGTTCGTCAGATTGTTTTGGTTTCTCACTAAAATCAATCCACTCTAGCTCATTTCGATCGAGTCAAGATCACCTCATCCAGGCTGTTTCCTTCTATCCTCTATTCCAAATAGAATGGACGGTTAACGCTGTTATAGTCGCGTAACTTTGTTTATTAACACATTTGATCAGTACTCTCCAGCTGCACACACTGGATAACACCAACAACTCATGATACACACAATACCAGTTCATACTGCAACAACCATCCTGACACAGGCGATCTCGGACCAATTGATTTGCTGTGAATCCGAGCGATATTGCGGGATTTACAAATGCTAGACGAACAGCGCATACTGGGCAAACGAGACAGGTTCCCAAACAAGCGTCTGGGTGTTAAAGCACCCTGTATTTGCACGCAATTGACAAACAGTCGCAGCCAAATTTCACTTTAATAACAAGGCAGCACTGGCCTGATCGAGCCAGTAACCATCCTGTATACTGTCCTGAGTGTCTCGCACGCTGGCCCCGGGCCATCAGGCAGTCTTTATTGTTGAGCCCTGGAAGCAAATATTTACATTAGATGTCACCTATGCTATTGTTGTCTGTTGGAAGGTGTGCGTCAATAGAGCCACCATTTTGGTACAGGGTAGCGAGCGCTCCTTTGAAATGAATGCAGGACCAAGGTGCAGTGGAGGACTGTAGCAGTCTAGAGCCATAGATATATACAAATATACACATATATCTATGTTCAGGAGTTTTCCCGATGGTCAGTATGCAAATATTTATTTAAATTTTACATCACTTTTTTTACATAGATGGATCAGTGTCTGCACAGGCATTGCCAACAAAGAGCGTGTGTTTGTGTGCATGGAAATGTATTATCCACCCTCCCTGTTTAATTTGATCTAATCAGTGTCCTGAAACGCACCCCTTCTCCAGCTTTCACTTCTAATGCTAACTCAGGGAGTGATTTGTTTGTGAATGAATCTCCGTTATGAACGACTCGTTCACTTAGCCAACAATAATACACGTCTCCAGCACCGCAGCGTCTTGTTGTCATTGTTACGTTTGACCGGGAGGATGGAGGCAAAAAGTGTCACAGAAGCCGTTGGTGAAAGTGAAGTGTGATTTATTTCACACAAAGTGGAGAACAAAAATCCAGCAAAAAGTTGAAAGTGACAAAATAAAATTAAAGAGCCCCTATTATGGGTTTTTGAAAATGATCTTCATGCAGTGTACAGTATAACACAGCTCTGAGTGAAGTGAAATGTCCAGCTGAGGCTTAAATCTGAAAGTGCACAGTGTTTAAAACTATTGATTCATCTATGAAAGAGACGACTCATAGTTCCTCAAACGAATCGCTGTGCTTACGAGTCTTTAGCCGTTTCAGCATGACATGAACACGAAACATAAGCCCCGCCCATTTGTGCGCGCGCAGCCCCGGGAGATTCGAAACCCCCAACCCCGCCCACAAACAACAGCGGCGAGCAAAGGTGGCCAGATTAGGCGGTTTTAAATTTGATTGTGCAGGTAAAAACCTTTTGGAGAGGGTTTGGACTGGAGTCAGTCAGCTACATCTGGAACACAGAGAAGAGCACTGTAGCGGACATGTGCTCAGCTGGATATTGGAAGTGTCAGATGAACCAGAGATGACTGTGAAGAGACAGTGGTTGAGGTTTATTTCTGCAGAAACGCCTCAGCATTATAGCCCAGCCTTGTGCTGTGTTCCGCTGAGGAGCTTCTGAAATCTACACGCTTACAACGGAGGATTTGTTGGGCGCTTGTTAAAAGGAAGGATCAGAAAAGACTATTGATGTATGCAGGGGCAGATTGGCCGTAGGGAGCAGCGGGACATCTCCCGGTGGCCTGACGGTGAATCTGGTCTGCTATCAAACAAGTGTGAGTAAGTGCGATTAAAACGGTCACCTCATTGTTTTCTCCAGCTTGCAAATGATGTATTTAATTGTGTTTTGTAACTTGTAACCGCTTGTAGTGTCTCTGGTTAACTTGTATTCTCATATCGCGTCTAAAAGCACGTTGTAAACGCGACGCGTGCCGCTTTGTTTACAGATTAAAATGCGTTTGTGAGCTCGTGTTCCTCTGCTGTTTGTCGTTGCTATGGCTACATCAGCTCTCCTACACACATGCGGCGGTCCTGTTTCATAATGGTTCAGCTTTTGCCACTGTGTGCATTAATACTGCATGTGTGTCGCTGTTTTTACTTCTGGTTAAGAATAGAGTGATATGCTGGGAGATCGGGGGGTTAGTTTCGGGGGTGAGGTGTCTGAAATACTGGCGACTCCCCGGAAAAACGAGTGTTGGCAGAGATGCTCACGCACACACTATGACTACTTCAATATTGATAAGCCGTGGTGGGCATTCTCTCGCGCTGAATGATGTCGACCAATCGCAACAGACTGGGTCATCGGTCCAATCAGCGAAGTTTAGCATCGCGCTAAGGAGGGGTTTTGGAACAAAAGAATCGCTGAATGATTCATATAGGAGTCGATGGGATAATGAGGTAAAAATGACTATGCATGCAGATCAGCCTGTTGTTGGAGACCCCCAAAACCAAAATATGACCCTTTTTAATGTATAATAGGGGCTCTTTAAATGCTATCGTTCTTTTATTTCTCAGTGCAATTTTAACTTCAGCTGCTTTTCATGCGTACTACAGAAACCTGGCATGTAAAAACACTGCTGGATACTGTAAGATCAATTGATTGTGATGGTGCAGAGGACAAAACACTTGTGAAATAACCAAACACTAATTAGCCGAACCACATGACAGTTTAAAACTAGAACACATTTAATGGAAACACACTGTTTTACAAAAAAGAAATCATGTTGGAAAACATTCATACGTGTAAACAAACCTTGCAGATGTTCATACTTTAGAAAAGATCAGACAAGCCTCATGATTTATTCTTTGAAAATGAATTCCAGTATATACTCCAAATATTCAATGCTATAACCCAACATTGGGTCAAATATGGACGAAGTTAGCTGTTGGTGAAAACATGTCATTTAAATTTAATTAAGAAATTAACAAACATGGATGGGTTTTGTAAAGTAGCAGTGTACACTAGGGATGTCCCGATCAGGTTTGAATGCCTTTGAGTCTGAAGGCCCGTGCACACAGAGACATTTTTTGCTTGCGTTTTCCGTCAACGTTTAATGCCTCGTGACTAAATAAAGGGCGCCAATGTGATTGTGCACACCAACGTGCAAATGGCAGGCGCAAAAGCGTCATTTTTAAAGAAATCCAGGCATAAAACTGTATGACAACGCTTCAGACGACTGTTCTACAGCCTACAGCTAATCAATCTCTCAGATTCTGGAGTGCATTACAGCTCTAAAGAACATTATAAATGATAAATGATCTTAAATAAAACGAATACATTTATAGATATGGTATATAATTATAATTACACTCACCTGGGAAATGGAGACCACGTGAATGGTTTGTGAGCACAATTAAATGCACACAGCGTGCCATATTATCTGATAATTGTAGGAAATAATCCCTAAAGGCAACTGACTGTGTAAAGCCACATAAAACAACCCAAAAATACAATGAATATGCCGAGATCAGCGACTAATCAGCCGGAATCAGCTGAGGTGACGTGACGGAGAGCAGCGAGACCTAGCTGCCACTCAAGTGGCCACACCCTTAATTATGCAGACTTAATATAGCTTAATATAAAGGAAACGGATGAATTATAAATAAATTCACCCCCTCACAGTTGTCATGACGGGTAATATTAGCTATATGAACCAAAATCGCTCTTTGTACCAGGCTGTAAACAGCTTTTATCTGCTGTGAAGTTGGCCATTTTAACAGTGGGCTCATTAGAAATGTGCTCCATTATGGAGCCAGGACTAGGCTTGCCACGATAGATGGTGTTGACGGTGTTACCGGTTTTAAGACGCAACACCGGTGACATCACTTTTCCACCGCGACACAGTCCCTATTTATATATATATATATATATATATATATATATATATATATATAAGTATTTATGTATTTGTTTTTGCAGAAAGAATGAGGCTGCCAAAATGGGCAATGCAATTAAAAAAATCGACCGCAGAAGTCAGACAAACAGGTGCAGCCATCAATTAGTGATGCACAAAATATAAGAGGGACAGTGTGAGGTGGAACAAATGCAGTGATGCAGTGACCTCCTAACCACACTCCACAGCCAGTATGAATTGCCTGGACCTACATATTTCTCTAAAACAGCTATTCTACGAGCCTACAGCCGTATCCGTGGTGAGCTGCAACAGCCCATTTCCACAAGTCGAGTATTTTTCCACTTACAACAGATATGTGGTCGCTAACTTTCCATTTCATTGACACGGAATGGACACAATGCCTCCAACCTGAACCTATAGCTGTGCCCAACACTATTGAGAAGACGGAGAAACCCCGCACGGACCGTGCCCTTTCTGCTGTAAAGCATTTAATTATTTTTTACGGAGCGGAATAAAATCATGACGCCACAGTTGGACGGGCACAAACACAAAAAAATAATTCGTATATTTTTCCTTGGAAAAAATATCATTGTTCTGTATTTTTCATTGGTCAGTGAACTACTAGAAAAAAAAGAATAATGAATAACCTTTGCGGTGATGCACTTTTCAAAACAAGTACGCTATATGCAACCATGAGTTGCCGTGAGATTGTGTTTTGAGTGCCTATATTAAATTGTCACTATTAATGAAATATTTGAATAAGCAGGACAGGCTTTTACAATGTATTAAACAAGCTCTGTTTAAAGGATTATAGCAGTGGCGCCTGCAGCCGTACGGCTGTAGCAACCATGAGAGGGCGCGAATTAATGCCGCTTATTCATTCATTTATTTATTTATAAATAATTGAAAGTGATTATTAAACAGTATACACTACAATATGTTGACAAAGCAAGAAAGAATGAGAATAAATAAAGGTGTGCGTTTGTGTGTTTTAAAGTGTGCATGTGCTTGCATGGTGGGAGATGTAAAGAAAAGATGTTTCATGTTCATTCGTTTAATCTTATTTAAACTTTGTGCAATTTATTTATTTATCTTTCTATTTTATTATTCGTTTTAAAAACCCTCTAATATAGGCTACGTAACGTACTATGGTTATTATAAGTTTGGTTGCAACTTTCACAGTTTTTTCAGCCTATAGCCTGTGTTGTTGTTTATTTCGTTATGTTAATAAAATTTAATAAAAGATTTTTTTTGTAGTTTCATTGTCGTCCATTCAAACAATTGACGCCGAATTGCCAACTGCCGCAAAACTGAAAGTGAAAGCATAATACGCACGTGTTTATAAGCTAATTAAAAGCAGAAAAAAAAAGAGTAAAAGAGGAAACCCCCACCCCCACGGTGATTACCGGTATTACCGGTGTTGTCACATGTCGATTAACCGGTGGCAAAATTTCCTCATCGTCACAACCCTAGCCAGGACTAGTGGAATTTCAATGGATTGCAGTTTCAGTTACTTCCATATTGGCTTTCCGAGGGAGAGCGGGAGGTAGCCGATTGGTATCCGATAGTCCAAACACAATCTGATACTTCTATAATAAAAAAAAGAATAAAAAAGAGTGAAGCAACAGATCTGGGATGTTCCTTGTTTTTATTTAATTCCCCTTTTTTAAACTTTCTACAACTCTGTTAACAAACAGAGCACTTCTGTGAGGCAGCTTGAACAATCAAGTAATACATAACATCAATTCTTACATGCTCTATAAGCATATCCACTAGAGGTTTGAACCTACACTAGTCTCATGGTTTGGTTTGGTTACGATTATCATGCCATCGATTCGGTTCAGTTGGATATCTCGGTGGATCACGGTGCATTGACGATGCTTTCCATACACAGTTTTATATTTATACACGTCACAATAATTCTTGTATTAAACTGCATAAATATATTTATATACTATTTGTAACACAATTTTGTGCTTTAACACAAGCAGTCAGATATAGAAACTGCACCTTTAAAAACTCACGTACACGCGCAGAACAACATGAGCATTCATAGCAGATAAACACATGTAAATATCCCGCTGGCTTTCTGAGCCCTGTCTAGTGAGTTCGTTCTTACACCCCTATGATTGGTCACGCGCTCAACAGGAAGGGCTGTGATTGGCTCTAACACTCTGGTGCTGTTCACCGATGATAAACACTGATAAACGGAAGCGGCGATCACAGCTCATCCATGAGACACAAACCGTGGGGAGACGCATGATATTATAGTTTACAAAGTTAAACTGCAGAGAAATAAACAGTAATTTAATGTTCTGCTGCATTTGTTATTGGTAATTTCATACACACATAACCACAATCTGTTCTATCATCATAAAGATAATGGTGTTTATATAAACACTATAAATAAGTAGGACTTCTCTCCTCCTCAATCCCCGAGTCTGAATGCAGACACAGTGGACAGCAGTGCAGCAGGTCTCTTGTCCTGTCTATTTCAACCATTAACCCTGCCTGTAACATGGAGGATTTTAAAAATGAACACAGCAGCACGGATATAGGCGATGTGTCTGAATGATAAAAGTCCACCATTCTCCAATTCTCGTACAGCTCTCTTGACAAAATGCTTGCTGCAAACCAACAGCTTTGCTTTATCGGCCCTGACAGCATCACAGTAAAAAACATGCAACAAACCCTGTGGATCATGGAAACAAACGCATACGACTCGTGCCGTGCAGATGCGGTCTCACCCAGTTGTTGGATCTGACAGCTTGGCAGGTCTGCTTTGTCTTCAGAAAGCACATGCTCTCATGAATAATTAAGAAGCAGGGTCTTCTCATAGGATAAGAAAAGTCTGCTATGAATAATAATGAGAAACCTACACGTCGTCACTCCACTAGCAGATTGGTCAGAGATTTTGATCCGCCCCAAAGATTATTTTAAACCTGGAAGATGAAATCAGCAGACAGAAGCTCCAAATGATCCAGTTTACCCAAAATTAAAGCTGACAGGAGCTAACACTGTCTTACTGATGCTCAACACACACACACACACATCTGTTAACATCTCAAAAACAGTACTCCAGGGTATCTTGCACCTTTAAAAACTATTTTCTTAAAAAAGGTCAAAGTTGTCAATTTTTGACCCAATCGTGGGTTACAACAACCCAACATTTGTAGAGGTCAATGTTAGGACTTTAAAAAGTGATGCTAGAGTGTGCGAATCACATTTAAAAACTTTTTTCCCCAAAAAATACTGTTGCTGTAACCCAACATTGGGTCAAATATGGACAAAGCCACCCATTGTGTTAAAAAGTGTCATCAAATGTTAGGACTTTGACATGATGCTACAGTGCATGAATTATCGTTTAAAAACTATTTTGTTTGTCCATAGCTTACCCAACAGTGGGTTACAACAACCCAACATTTGTAGAGGTCAATGTAAGGTATACATTAAGAAAGTATAGTATACATTAATATAGTACACATTAAAGATGTTCAAAAATGGACATTTACTCAATATTTACTCTCCCTCAAGTATTCATAAACCTAGATGATTTTCTGTATTATGGCGATCACAAAAGTAGATATTTTGAAGAATGCTGAAAACCGGTAACCATTGACTTCAATAGAAAAACAATGGAAGTCAATGGTTTCCGGCATTCTTCAAAATATCTTCTTTAGTAAAAACTACTTTTAGTCTATAAAAAAAAAAAAATGAACTCAACAACAGCATGAGGCCAGGCTACAGGCAAGTCAACAACAGCTGCATCTGTTCTTTAGCACAGTTTTCCTAATCTCACCTCAGATTTGCAGATATTGTGGGAAACCGCATCCGGGCCGGCTAATTTATGGATATTTGTTTACAGTGTAGCCCAAAGTTTAAACTGCGACAAATATCAAATATGGAAACCGGTACATTTCTGTGTGGAGTTTGCATGTTCCCCCTGTGTTAGCGTGGGTTTCCTCTGGGTGCTCCGATTTCCTCCACAGTCCAAACCCAAACACATGCAATATAGGTGAACTGATGAACTACATTGGCTGTAGTGTATGAGTGTGTGTGAACATGAGTGTGTGTGGGTGCTTTCTAGTACTGGGTTGCAGCTGGAAGGGCATCTGCTCCTTAAAACATATGGTGGATAAGTTGGCGGTTCATTCCATTATGGCGACCCCTGATAAATAAGGGTCTAAGCTGAAGAAAAATGAAAGAAAATGCCGCAACACAGTCTGGGAAACACCCATCCACACTCATTCTACGCTACGCTAATTATTCTAGCTATGCTTATTATTCTATTTGTTCTCTATTTCCACCTGGGGATACTCATCCCGAGGCCCCCAGAGACTATCCAGCGCTACGAGACTCGAAGACTCGCGTCAAGACGATCCCAAGGTTCCATAATCCTGGACCACGCTGTATCCTGAGCAGCTGCTTGGTGCATGGCAGAGTAGCAAGCATGAGACTGATTCCTGTGATCCTCCAAGGACAAGACTATCCTTGAGTTCTCCAGCCTCCGGTGCCTAGACTGCAGCTCTGCACAAGACGTCTGGCCATAGTAGAAATGGTCGTGCCCAACCGAGCCTGGTTTCTCTCCAGGTTTTTAATTCTTCACTTTCGCCAACTGGTGAAGTTTTTTCCTCTACTGTCGCCACTGGCTTGCATGGTTTGGGACCTGTAGAGCTGCGCATTAATGGATAACTAATCAGTGTTTGGACTCTCAGCAGTGAATATTAAACCACACTGAACTGAACTAAACTGAACTCCAACACTGAAACTGGACTGACACTGTTTCAATTCACTATAATCTTCTATGTGAATAGAATTGAATTTAATTGAATTGAATTGAAAATTTGAATTCTCTCTCTCTCACACACACACACACACACACACACACACACACACACACACACACTCATACAATAGGGACAATTTAGTTTATTCAACTCCCCCATAGCGCATGTGTTTGGACTAATGTGGATTTGAAGTCATATGCGATTCCAGACTGAATATTAGAACACTCAGAACACCCTAGCAACCACCTAGCAACACCTTATCAACGACCTAGAACACCCTAGCAACCACCAAGCTACCACTCATAACACCCTAGCAACACCTTAGTAACGACCTAGAACACCCTAGCATCCACTCATAACACCCTAGCAATCGCCTAGCAACACCTTAGCACCCACATAGAACACCCTAGCAATGCCTTAGCAACCGCCTAGCAATCACTCAGAATACCCTAGCAACACCTTAGCAACGACTTAGAACACTGTAGCA
The DNA here is from genome assembly GCA_903798035.1 of Danio albolineatus. Taxonomy (NCBI): domain Eukaryota; kingdom Metazoa; phylum Chordata; class Actinopteri; order Cypriniformes; family Danionidae; genus Danio; species Danio albolineatus. The sequence continues at coordinate 1,408,617 of CAIGQQ010007204.1, read as the reverse complement.
ACCCCCTAGCAACCACTCAGAACACCTTAGCAACCGCCTTGCAACGCCTTAGCAACCATTAGGAACACCCTAACAATCGCTTAGCAACACCTTAGCAACCACATAGCAACACTCTTAGCGACAACTTAGCAACAACTCAGAACACCCTAGCAACCACCTAGCCAATCCATTCTAGAAACAGGCTAACATATGTAATTATCTATTTATGAAAGATTGTAGAAATTGACTTTAATGAATATTTGTAATAGTTTAAAGTGAACAACACAAAATACACTTTTACAAAGCAGACTACATGCAACAACATCAACAACAGCTGCATCATTTCTGCAGCACAGTTTCCTAATCTCACCTCAGATCTGCAGATATTGTGGGAAACCGCTAATTTATGGACATTTCTTACAATGTAGCATATAGTTTAAACTGTGACAAACATCAAATATGAAAACCGGTAACCATTGACTTCAATAGCAGGAAAAACAATGGAAGCCAATGGCTTCCAGCATTCTTCAAAACATCTTCTTTCAGTGTTCAACAGTTTTGAAACAAGTAAATAATGACAGAATGGACCTAATGCTTTTTTTTTAACTCAACAGCATGACACCAGGCTACATGCAAGTCAACAACAGCTGCATGTCATCATTAAGGTAAAATTGGTTTTATATTCACACACTCAGAATTTCTCCTCAATATTATAATATCAGAAAGCTGCTAATTTACTGATATTTGTTAGCGTAGGCTATAGTTTGAACTGTGACAAATATCAAATATGAGAACTGGTAACCATTGACTGTAATAGTAGGAAAAACAAACATTACATGGAAATTAATGGTAACAGGTTTCCAGCATTCTTCAAAGTATCTTCTTTTGTGTTGGACACAAATTCAAACAGATTTGAAATAAGTAAAGAATGAGTAAATGATGACAGAATGGACATTTCTGTGTGATCTTAAGCTTTTAACTAATGAAACATTATATAAAGCGTGACAGAATTATCATTTAAAAACTATCTTCATTAAAAAAGATCATAACGCCACACTGTAAATTAGCAGTTTTACATATTTTGTGATTCATTTTGTTATTTTCCTTGTTCATTTCTGCTTTTAAATTGCATTATGAGACCTTAATATTGCATCAAACAACTTTTAACCTTAAGAAGTTGGAAAAAATAGACTTTTATGAACATTTTTCATAGTTTAAAGTGATATATCATGTGTTTTGCTGCTACAAAAACCTTTATATAATCTGCCAGTACATTTTCAGTCATTATACACACTTATTTCTCTAGATATTATTTCTTATATTATTCCAAACTACTGAAACGTCACTAAAAGTCACTTTATTACACTAGTAAGTTGAATTATTAACATCAAAAGTCAACAGAGCAGAGATCAACATCAAATAACCCAATCCACCAGCGTAAATGAAGGAAAAACACCACACAATACGCTTTTACACAGCAGACTACATGCAAGTCAACAACAGCTGCATCATTTCTGCAGCACAGTTTCCTAATCTCACCTCAGATTTGCAGATATTATGGGGAAACTGCTAATTCATGAACATTTCTTACAATGTAGCCTATAGTTTAAACTATGACAAACATCAAATATGAAAACCGGTAACCATTGACTTCAAAAGCAGGAAAAACAATCAAAGTCAGTGGTTTCCAACATTCTTCAAAATATCTTCTTTCAGTGTTCAACAGTTTTGAAACAAGTAAATGATGACCAAATGGACATTTCTGTGTGAACTATCCTTTTAACTAATGAAACATTATATAAAGCGTGACAGAATTATCATTTAAAAACTATTTTCGTTAAAAAAAGATCATAACGCCACACTGTAAATTAGCAGTTTTCCATATTTTGTGATTTATATTGTTATTTTCCCTTTTTATTTCTGCTTTTAAATTGCATCATGAGACCTTAATATTGCATCAAACTACTTTTAACCTTAAGAAGTTGGAAAAAGTTGACTTTTATGAACATGTTTCATAGTTTAAAGTGATATATCATGTGAGTTGCTGCTACAAAAACCTTTATATAAACTGCCAGTACATTTTCAGTCATTATTCACACTTATTTCTCTAGATATTGTTTCTTATATTATTCCAAACTACTGAAACGTCACTAAAAGTCACTTTATTACACTAGTAAGTTGAATTATAAACATCAAAAGTCAACAGAGCAGAGATCAACATCAAATAACCCAATCCACCAGCGTAAATGAAGGAAAAACACCACACAATACGCTTTTACACAGCAGACTACATGCAAGTCAACAACAGCTGCATCATTTCTGCAGCACAGTTTCCCAATCTCACCTCAGATCTGCAGATATTGTGGGAAACCGCATCCGACGGAGGCAGCCTCCTCTGAAGCCACTTTCTCGGTGAAAAGATGTTGCTCGATCCAGAAATGTTAAGCGATAAATCCCGTTTTCCGCTGGAGATGGAGGAGGCGTCGGAAAACGCGGATAAACTGGCGGAGGAGAGGCGGGGGTCGGCGGAGGGGCAGTCGGGGGTGTCCGGGCTGCTGTTAAACCCAGATGTGGAGCTCGAGGTCCGGCAGAAGGAGCGCGGGGCGGCCGCTGGGTTTCCCCCAGGAGGAGAACCGCAGGTCCGTGTTAGAGCCGAGTCCAGACTGCGGGTCTGCTGGAGCCTCCGCTTGGAGAGACTTTTAGAGGTTCCCGATGAGGAGCAGGAGAAGACGCTGTTCAGCAAACCCTGCGCGGACATCCCTGCAGATTCACACACACTGCATCCATCTGAAGCAGGCTATAATAGGAATGTGGGTTAAAAGCAGATTCGTATTGTCTCATTCATGTTCGTCAGCTGGTTTACTGCTGTTTTCACCGATGTTTTTACTGTTCAAGCCAAAGCGCGCGACTGAGAAGTTTGTTCTGTGAGTTTCTCATGTCAGCCCCGCCCTCTGTCTTCAGTGCTCTGACATCATCGATAAAATGAAGTGAAATTAAATTCAATTAAATTAAATTATAAATTAAATAAAAAAATTCTATGAAATAAAGTGAAATTAAATTAAATCAGCAAACAAATTAACAAATAAAATAAACATAAAATAAATAAAAATAAAATATATTTTAAATTAATTAAAGTATTTGAAAATAAAATA
>CAIGQQ010007204.1:1364389-1374716 GCA_903798035.1 Danio albolineatus | reverse complement strand
TAAGATCCTCGGGTTTCCACTATGAGCACACACACACACACACACACGCACACACTCACACACGCACACACTTGCTCTTACGTAACACTTCATATCTCGCATGAAGCAGCTGCGTCTCTGTTATGACAGTAACGTGCGGACCTGTAACCATAGCAACAGCGGAACCGCAGCGCTTTGATGATGCTTTCTTTGAAGATTCAAATCCTGCACACGATGACGTCATACGCTTAGTCATCAGTAGGGCCAGACAGAATCTGCAAAATTCATTTTAAAATTCTACACAAAATATACCTGGCTAATGCATTTGTGTCAGAATTTACTGATATTGCAGATTATTGATCTTTCTGTCAGGAAAGGGAGGAAACTTTGACTTTGAATCTCACAAAACTTTTGGTCATTCATTCATTCATTCATTTTCTTTTCGGCTTAGTCCCTTTATTAATCCGGGGTCGCCACAGCGGAATGAACCGCCAACTTATACAGCATTTGTTTTACGCAGCGGATGCCCTTCCAGCCACAACCCATCTCTGGGAAACACATCCATACATTCTCATTCACACTCATACACTATGGACAATTTAGCCTACCCAATTCACCTGTACCGCATATTTTTGGACTTGTTGGGGAAACCGGAGCACCCGGAGGAAACCCACGCAACCACAGGGAGAACATGCAAACTCCACACAGAAATGCCAACTGGCCCAGCCGGGGATCGAACCAGCGACCTTCTTGCTGTGAGGCGAACGTGCTACTCACTACGCCACCGTGGCGCCCAAAGTTTTAGTCAGATTTATATAATTATTCGAATAAATAACAATCAACGAAACAAATCTTTAAATTGTAAGATTGTTTGTCTTTATTATTCTAGCTATTAATTGTTATTTGTTATTATTGTAGTCCAAAAAAAAAAATGTAGAATATATATATAACTTTTTTATATTATATGCGAAATTCTTTATCCACAAACAAAAAGTTATTAAATCCTCTCCCTCATTTGCCCATTTTGTAATTGAAATTGATTCCTTGCTTAAAGCTATACGTTTATCTAACAACTAAAAATTCTGCAAGTTAATAGAAGCTTATGAAAATATCATGCTTCCAGTAAGTTAATTGTCAGATGCTTTCTGTGTTTGTTTAATTTTGTATTTCCCCTTTCCTTTTTGTTTTGTTCTTTTTTTTCTCCTTCTATTTCTTATTTGTCACTTGTTGTTCTTATCACTTTGTAACTCTATGTAACTGTATGCACTTGTACTCCAGTCTCTTACAGATTACTTCCTGATTTAATATTGTATAATTCTTCTTTCCTAAATTAATAAAAAATATTAAAAATAAAGTTTAAAAAGACGGAATCTAGCATTTTTTGCTATTTCTGCAGATTATTTTGTAAAAAATCTGCGGATTCATGCGGAATGATTTTGGGAGTATCGTAACTAAAATCTTAAAATATAGTAATACCTTTATAACTTTTATTTAATGTTTACAATGTGAATCCAATTAGATCCACTTTATTTGGTAAACAAAGCAAATCTCTCATATAAAATCTCTACTAAAAGACCAAAAAATATTACTTTACAAACTGTATTGTAAATAAATCACATAAATATTTTCATATTTGTCAGTATTATTACTGAAATTAATTTAAAAACTGAATAAATATACATTTACACCAGTAAATAAACAGAATCAATGATGGGCTAAAATCTGCAGGAATCTGTGGATTTCTGTGTGCGCAGATTCCGTGTGGGCCTAATCAGAAGTCATTACGTCACGGCTGTACAGTTTTTCTCGATTGCTTAAAGGGCCTTGAAACCCCACTATCTCAGCACAGTGTTTTCACACCCTCAGTCTGGAAAAGCTCAGCAAAGTGGGTGTGTCCAGCTCTGTTTAGGAGAGAGTTTCAGGGGAGGGAAAGAGGGAAGGTTTTGCATAAAAATGGGAGTTTCCATTTGTGCACACACTGATTTTCAAACAAGCAACGCACAAACACACATACGCAGGGGAGAAAGACAGTGACTGTCTTTACATGGACATCAGTCATCTAATTATTTGAGAAATTATTAATTGTCGACTTTAACTGCAGTTTGGCACTTTCACTTTTACTCAGGAAGATTTCCTGCGTGTCCCCCGTGACAAAGGAGATATTAAATGTGAGTAACTGCTGGAGGAGTGCAGATTTAATGGAGTGTGTTAGACCACACGGCGTATGTTAGGAAAAAAAACCTCCGCATTTCTCGGTAACTTAGACGGCCTCAGTAAGCCGTGTGTGTTTAGACTAGGGCTGCACGATTTGGGAAAATTGTCATGTTGCGATTATTGAGGGCAATATTGCGATATGCGATTTCGATTATAAATGGGATTGGAAGTCAACTTAATGGGTTTTTAAGAAACATTTAGTGAAACAATTAGTAATAATGCTGAAGTGTGCGTTTGTTCAACTTGAAATGGTTTCAAAATAAATAATTTTTACAAAATAAATATCTGCATTATTGTAAACTTATTTTCATATTCCATATTTTCCCTATTTCATATTTTTTGCAATTATTAAATGAAATATAACAATTTTTTACATGTATGGCTTTGTATTATTGTTTATGAGAGAGAAATGCAGCATGCACTATTTAAACATATCATATTTTGTCGGTTATATATACACACACACACACACACACACACACACACACATACACACATACATACAACTTTTGGTTCTGCTTATTTGATTTAATTTAAAACGTAGCCGTATGCATTATATGCATCCTACATGAAAACATTCAGCATGTTTCTGGTTTTATAGAGAACGTTGGGCACATGGAAAGGTTAACAGCAGATATTCCTCATCACCCATCACCATACATGCATTCAATAATTCTTCTAGTTTCAATTTAATTCAATAATTTAATAGTTTGAATTAAACACTGAACCTATGATGATGGTTGTGAGCAATTTTGTCGGTTAGAGGAGACTTGACACCCGACGACAATTTCGCTTGAAGGACGAAAAGGTGTTTTGTGTACGTCTGTTGCCAGGCGACAGGCTCGAAAGCAAAGCGCCAAACTGGAAAGACGTCCGCACATCGCGGTCGTTTCGCTTTAACTGAACCTTTTGGTTTAGAACATACAGAAAGCAACTCGCGTCTATCTGCCGCAAACATATATAGACATTATCGCTGTGTTTGCCCTGTCTCGGTCGCGCTTGTCAGCACGTGATACTCAGACACACACACACACACACATACACACACACACACACAGTCCTGATGGCTTCTGGGTCGTGTAGTTCTTTTTTAATTGCGTTACATTGTAATCGTATTAAAAGGAAACTACAAAAATGGCGGTGCATTTTCTTTCTTGAATGTCTTGTTACGTCCATGAATGCATTCGTATATTTAATATAATCGCAAGATTCGCTGTAAAGCAATCGCATAGGCTGACATCGCGATTGCGATATGATTAATCGTGCAGCACTAGTTTAGACTATCCTGTCACAAAACTCGGCGAAAATTCTACACGACGGTAACCGTTTGATTAGGGTGTTTATATGTTTACACTCGGAGAGCAGCATTCTCTCACTCACCACATCTGTAGAGACAGGAAGATCAACACCAACTGGACCGCCGCTGTTTTTAGAAAAGGAGACGAGCGGCAAATCGGGATTTCACCTTTTCCAGATGCGGAAAGCTCCCGGGTAAAAATGTTTCTTACAAACGCATTTCTGTCGTGTGCGCTGTAATCCACAGTGAGTCCAGCTGCGCTCTCATAGCGAGGAAATGAAAGCTTTCGTTGGAGCACGTTTATAAACACAACACTGGCGACCTGTGTCTGCAAACAATTCTTCTTCTTCCACTTGTTTTGGCAACACGACGTGGCGTCTCTCTGCCGTCTGAACACTGAAACAGGTACAAACAATCTTCGAAGCACTTCGAAGTTGCGCCTCATACAAAATAGAGCGCGCTGATTGGTTTGAACCAAGTCTATCTCATGAATCAATCCCTTTCGCTCAGAGACGTCACGATGCACTCGCAGGTACAGACGTCCACTCTCCACACTGGAATACACACAAGGATCTCATCGGCGTGACGCATCTTCAAAAATTTATTTCAAACCGGAAGAACAAATTTGCTCAAAATAACTTTCACTCTTTAGCAAAATATATGTGTCCTCATAGTGTTTATAGCAGCGCGGGACACATATATGACTGTCAACAGCTCAACACATGTGTTCTGGTGTTTCGTGACCCTTTAAACACATTTACCCTCTCTAATATCACATTTTCAAAACAGTTCCACCATTCCTGTCAACCCTCCCGTTTTTCCCTGGATTCTGCCGTATTTTACAGGTCTATCCCGCTATCATCCCGTAAATGTATTTCTCTCGTATTTTCAGTCTTTCTCTGAAGGGTGGCAATAAACATTAAAGAGCCGATCCTCCCTATACACAACCCATACCGCCGCACCACCAGGGGCCGCCCCTTGCTCTTAAATGTGAGTCAGTTCTGTGCTTTTGGTTTATTTAGGCATGAAACACTTTGAAATAAATATAAAAACAGACGCTGTTTCCCAAACCCATTCTGTACATGTGATCTGAAGCGGAGTAAAAGTCTGGGTTTTGGGTGCGTGTTTGAACAGACATATACACATAATAATAATAACATCTACAGATGTCGATCTTGATGAGTTTTTGTTTTTCAAACACAACTAATTTTGTCCTAAATGAGCCTAAAGCGTGAGGAAAGCAGTCGAATGCTTCATTATAACGTTAGATGTGTGCATTATTAAAGTGACACCTCTGTTATTTAATGTAATCAAACTAAAAATCTAAATAAATGAGATTCATTCGCTGCTCTTTATTCAGAATGTGTGAGTTATACAGTGAGAAAAAGATTAATGAGATTTGATAACTTGATTCTATTACTTTATAATAGCTCATTTTAATAAGCTAAACTGTTTGCTAATGTATACTATTACATTTTCTTTTATAAATAATAATAGTAAAAAATATTAATGACCGTTTAGCTGTTTATTTACAAATGTGTGTGTGTGGGGGGGGGGTTGTGGAATGGGGTTATCCCTTATCATGGTGGGCGTATCCCTTATTCTCACATCACAATGTTGACAGGTATGGTTAACACACAGGATAAAACTGAAGCTGATGGCCAAAATGAGTCATTTTGTTAGCAAAATGCTCTAACACTCACAAAACATTAAAAACCTGCAACATAAGCAAATATTTCAATCAAACACCACAACTTGTTGCTCAAATTCATTTATTCTTTCAATCAGTCATTACACGATGGAGAACAAAATACATGTGCAATATAATACTTTACAAACTCAAATGGATACTGATAAAATTAACTACCAAAAGAAACTTATGGGTAGAAATACTTATAAATAAATTTCAAAAGTTCGCACTTATCTGATGATTGATTATAAAACCTGTTTGGCATGCTGTCCTGGGAGAGAGCCCAGAGCTAATAAGATCCTCGAGCCCGGGGCTCCCTCCTGTTTGCAGGGCAAGAGGGGAGTTTGAGCTCAGGTAGATCTGGAGAACTCCCCTGCTGTAGTAGCTGATGAACAGATAGTGATCGCTCTTCAGAGATAACTACACTTACTAGGAGCATGTCTATGGGGCTGATTTGGATTAGTCAATTAACTTAAGCTGCATGTTTTTGGACGGTGGGAGGAAACCGGGGAACCCGGGGGAAACCCACGTGAGCACGGGGAGAACGTGTAAACTCCACACAGAAACGTCAGCTGGCTTGGTAAAGACTAGAACCAGTGACGTTCTTGCTGTGAGGCAACAGTGCTAACCACTGGGCCACCATGCCACCCATCTAGGAAAGGAGGAGTAAGGTGGAGGGGGGGATTCTTCAAAATGAAGATGGCTGTGATATGGAGCTTAGGGTATTTATAGTGGCTTAGGAATCGTCTGATTGGTGGATCATGAATTGGATAATGCAGGACAAGCTGTGATCAATCATAAGCACCTGATCCTCTCCAAATTAGTTTATAATTAAACTTCACGTATATATAGTTTTACACAGTGGTATATATTACGGTAACACTGTTAATTACCTGTTCTCATTCCAAAAAAGCCTGACAATAGATGTTTCAGTACCCAACCCTGCTCCTCCATGGATGTTCTTCTTCTCCTTCTCCTGCGAGTGCCGTAGCACAGTGTTAAAAACTACCCAAATTGGGTTGTTTTTAACCCTATTGCTGGGTAAATATAGGACAGAACACATCAGGGGTTAAATTAACCCAAGTAATTGGATTATTATTTTTAACCCCAAAAATGGGTTGTTTCTTCTACCCAATAGTTGGTTATTTTTACTTAAATAACAGGTTAGTTTGACTTAATTAACAGGTTATATTTTCAAATGTAATTTTTAGCTTTCTTTTAAAATCATTAACCACATAAAAAACAAACAGGTGAATATTGTATCAGCTTTATCTATTTTTTTCGTTCCATTACATTTGTTCAGCGCATTACACTTTGTGCAGTAAATACACTTTACCTCAGAGATCATACAAAACTAAATATAAATTATGAACTGCATTCAAAACAATTCGTTTTATATTTATGGGTTGCCCGTAAACATTTATAATAATAATACTATATATATGTGGCATCGCAGTCAGCCCCTGCTGGGAGTTGATTTGACCCAAGGAGCTGGGTTGATGTGCCTGTGTGGTGCTAGGGTTGCATTGATTCAAGTTTTAACAATGATTACCCAGAAAATAACCCAAGTTTGGGTTACATAGCACAACCCAAAAACTACCCAAGTCTCTGAAAATAACCTCCAAAAATTACCCAAATGCCTCAACCCAACATTTGGGTAGAAAAAATAACCCCGGATTTTTTAGTGTGAAGGGAAGTGATTATTCTGATATTGGCGTTTAACCACAGCACTGAGCTAACCCTGTGAACTGTCTGTATGAGATCGCACACCCTCTGCAACGCCATTCACCTGCTTCACCTACTATTGTTGTTGCTACGTTTTAATAAACGCCTCTGAATTTATACCGGGCTCCACGGTGGCGTAGTGAGTAGCATGTTCACCTCACAGCAAGAAGGTCGCTGGTTTGAGCCTCAGCTGGGTCAGTTGACATTTCTGTGTGGAGTTTGCATGTTCTCCCTGTGGTCACGTGGGTTTCCTCTGGTTTCCCCCAGACATGTGGTACAGGTGAATTGGGTAAGCTAAATTGTCCGTAGTGTATGAGTGTGAATGAGTGTGTATGGATGTTTCCCAGTGATGGGTTGCAGCTGGAAGGGCATCCGCTGCATAAAACAAATGCTGGATAAGTTGGCGGTTCATTCCGCTGTGGCGATCCCGGATTAGTAGGGTCTAAGCCGACAAGAAAATGAATGAATGGTTTCACGTTCATACATATTTACAATGGCTTCTCGACAATCATGTTTATGACAGATTTATGACAGGTTTTGGTAATGCTGGATAAGTTGGCGGTTCATTCCGCTGTGGCGACCCCAGATTAATAAAGGGACTAAGCTGAAAAGAAAAAGAATGAATGGATTTATACCTCCCTTGTGTGGCCATGACACAAACATCTGATGTTATTTCACTATTATTGTTTATTCCTCACATATTCATTCCGTAGCCACACTTTCTCTTCAGATTTATGGAAGCAAAACCTCAACGAGTTCTTAAGAGTCAGTAAATGATGCTCAGTCAGTTCAAAATAACGTGATTATTTCCGTCGTCTGTGAAATGAATATTTAAGCCGTGCAGTCATGTGCAGCACAGAAGCCCAGGGCCATCAAGCACAGCATGACCAACAGTGGCCTGCTTTCACATCACACACACAAACATCTCAGAGGACGGCTCCTAATTTTCCCCTCAGATGTTCATATTTTGATTTATTATTGGAATAAAACGACCGATAAAACGATAGCGAGCATTATTGTGTCGAGTGTTTGCTTCTCCACACAATATGCCAGAAAGCATGTGCTGCATATAAAGCCGAAAACAATAAACGTCCGTCATCTTATGTAAGCCTCTGAAAGCTGCATGAGGATCTTTATTTTGCTCAGCTGCTTGAGACGAGCTGAGAGCTGTTTCATTACGTAATCTCACTCTCGAATGTACTGTACACGTTTAACTTCATAACTAATGGAGGACTTCATTCACTTCACGCTTGAGAAAACCTCCGTATAATCGTAATCTGTGGCGCTGAAGCCCTGCGGAGCAAATCAGTGCAGCGGCCTGCGCTTTCTTCTTCTCACGTCTACTCCACTAATTCACTTCATAATTTCCTTCTTTTAATAGCATGCATGCTCTTCATTTCGTTTAGTACAGCGTGCATGAGAACAAATATTCCCGAATGATGTTTACCGGAGCAAGACGTTTTTCACAGTGTTTCCTATAATATTCTCTTTATTCAGTATTCTATTCTATCTGTATATTCAGTATTCTGGAGAAAGTCGTATTTGTTTTATTTCGGCTAGAATAAAAGCAGTTTTTAATTGGTTTAAACCCATTTTAAGGTCAATAATATTAGCCGCCTTTAGCAATGTTTGTTTTGGATTGTCTCCAGAACAAACCACTGTTATACAAAACCCAGGCTCATTCCGAAATTGACCCCTATATACATTTCTGGAGAGCGCCAAATACGTTCCAGGAGCTACGTTTTTTTTTTTGTTTTTTTTTTGCAGTTTTTGTTTTCGTGAATCCACCAGAGGCCGCTGTGTACGCTTTTTCAGATGTCAAATTACACTCGTGAGTGCTATTCATGTCTGCTGTTGTCACATAAATCTGACTGACTGACCAAGCGACCAATCACCCCAAACACTTCTTCCCGTAACCCAACAGATAGGGTTTTAAAAGCACTGACTGACCAGATTGACCCACCCACCCCGTTCTCTAAATCCCATTGACAGTGATTTCAATGACACAGATTGACCCATCCACCCCCTTCTCTAAACCCAACCAACAGTGTTTTCAAAAGCACCGATTGACCCGCCCACCCCCTTCCCTAAACCCAACCAACAGTGTTTTCAAAAGCACCGATTGACCCGCCCACCTCTTCCCTAAACCCAACGACAGTGTTTTGAAAGTACTGACTTCCCTGTCCTACCTTTTCTCTAAACCCAACCGACAGTGTGTTCAAAAGCACCGATTGACCCACCCACCGCCTTCCCTAAACCCAACCGACGGTGTTTTCAAAAGCACCAATTGACCCGCCCAGCCCCATCTCGAAACCCAACAAACAGTGTTTTCAATTGCACTGATTGACCCGCCCACCCCCTTTCCTAAACCCAACCAACAGTGTTTTCAATAGCACCGATTGACCCATCCACTGCCTTCCCTAAACCCGACCAACAGTGTTTTCAAAAGCACCGATTGACTCGCCCACCAACTTCCCCAAACCCAACGACAGTGTTTTGAAAGTACTGATAGACCCGACCACCCTTTTTTCTAAACCCAACCGACAGTGTTTTCAATAGCACCGATTGACCCATCCACTGCCTTCCCTAATCCCAACCAACAGTGTTTTCAAAAGCACCGATTGACTCGCCCACCACCTTCCCCAAACCCAACGACAGTGTTTTGAAAGTACTGATTGACCCACCCACCCTTTTCTCTAAACCCAACCAACGGTGTTTTCAAAAGCGTCGATTGGCCCGCCCAGCCTCTTCTCTAAACCCAACCCACAGTGTTTTCAAAGGCACCGATTGACCCGCCCACCCCCTTTCCTAAACCCAACCAACAGTGTTTTTAATAGCACCGATTGACCCGCCCACCCCCTTCCCGCCCACCCCTTCCCTAAACCCAACCAACAGTGTTTTCAAAGGCACCGATTGACCCACCCACTCCCTTCCCTAAACCCAACCCACAGTGTTTTCAATAGCACCGATTGACCCGTCCACCCCTTTCCTAAACCCAACTGACAGTGTTTTCACAAGCTCCGAATGACCACTTACCCCCTTCCCTAAACCCAACGACAGTGATTTCAAAAGCACCAATTGCCCCCCCCCCACCCCTTCCCTAAACCCAACCGACAGTGTTTTCAAAAGCACTGATTGACCAGCTCACCCCCTTTCCTAACTCCAACCGACAGTGTTTTTTCAAAAGCACCGAATGACCCACCCACCGCCTTCGCGCCCACCCCCTTCCCTAAACCCAACCGACAGTTTTTTAAAAGCACAGATTGACCTGCCCACCCCCTTCCCTAAACCCAACCAACAGTGTTTTCAAAAGGACCGATTGACCCGCCCACCCCCTTCCCTGAACCCAGCCAAGTGTTTTCAAAAGCACAGAGTGACCCGCCCATCCCCTTTCGTAAACCCAACCAATAGTGTTTTCAAAA
>CAIGQQ010007204.1:1297947-1318062 GCA_903798035.1 Danio albolineatus | reverse complement strand
AATATTGTGATAGTGGCACCACGGTGGCGTAGTGGGTTGCACAAACGCCTCACAGCAAGAAGGTCGCTGGTTTGAGCCTTGGCTGGGTCAGTCGGTCAGTTAAACTCCATCAACATTCATTCATTGATCTTTCTTTGGCTTAGTCCCTTATTTACCAGGGGTCGCCACTTTACCAGAGTTGTGTGTATAGGGGAATGAAGCATTTGAGGGCGCATGGAATCAACTAAAGGCAGAGGAATGCGCTGTCTCTGAATGCAATGTCTCTGATAGATATAGATATATATATATATATACGCATTAACACATGCGATTTAATTTTAAATATTTCACGCGTTAACAAAAATTAACACAAAAAACGCAGTTTTTTTATTTTTAATTATTTTTTTTTATTTCCTGTTGTGGCCGACGTGTGTTTAACGTGCAAAGAAATATGGAGAAGACCAAGAAAGGAAAGTTTGAGTATAAAACAATTAACGTCAAATAAGCAGGAGAACATGAAGGACTGCTGTAAGAGTGTTTTAATGGAGTTTGATACCGCATGCTGAATGGAAAGAAAACCCTCCGCATTTCGTGACTCTGTGGTCTTTTAAGGTAATCAAAATCCTCTGTTTCCATGGTCGACTCTTAATCAGAGTATCATCTCAATCATATTAAAATCAGTGTTGGTGTCCATGTTAAGGTACTCAATGAAAATGCCAGATGATGTCGTGAGCTGTCAGAGACAGTGCATTCCTCTGCCTTTAGTTGATTCCATGCGCCCTCAAATGCTTCATTCCCCCCCCCATACATGCAACTTTTGCAAAGTGGCGACCCTTGGTAAATAAGGGACTTACCCAAAGAAAAATCAATGAATGAATGTTGGAGTTTAAAGAGTCAGTTCACACAAAAAACTTAAAATACTCTGCATTTGATTGCATATAATATCGGCAAATTACAAACATTACAATTATTTTTTTTAAATCTAGATTAAAATCAATTTGATTTATATGTATTTACATGTACTGTGTGTATACATATAAGCAAATACATACACTGTAAAACCCAATAAGTTAAGGTAACTCAAATCATTTGACGAAACCGATTGCAACTAACCATTTAGGTTCAAGAACTAATCCTAATAAGTACTGTGAACTTAATCTATTTGAGTAAATGAAGCAGTTTGAGCACAGTAAAACCCTATAAATGAAGAGAACTCAAACCAACTGAGTACTGTAAAACCTAATGAGTTAAAGCAACTCAAACCGTTTGAGGAAACCCATTGAGTTAAACTAATTTATATGAGTACTGTGAATTTATTTATTTTTTGTCTTGGTTTTAGGTGATGTTTAGTAAAATAAGCATGGTGCTGAAGCAGTTGTAAGCTCTGCTCAGTGATTGTGAAGGGCAGATGGAACGGAAACACAGTCTGATGTCCAGCAGATGACGACTGTATCTGTAATATGACAATTACAGTTATGACTGCACTCATAATCACATTCATCACTTTGATCAGGACAAATGCTCTTTCACCCTCTGTGAGATTTGGGCTAATGACAATTAGCAATTGCATTATCTTTTTTAAAATCATTCATGCTTTTGTTTTTGACTAAAGCAACAAAACAACAGCTTTTTGAGGAGGTTCCTGTATGAATGAGACATCTGCTGAAATGTGTGAGTGTGTAATCTAGTGTAATGAGTCAGGGTACAATGGACTTGAGCATGCAGATAATCCAAAAGCGTAGTCGAAGTATAGGTTAATGGTCGGGACAGTTAGCAAAACAACAGGAGCAATAAACAAAACAAAGGACAAAACATGGAAAGGCAACACAAGGATATCGCTTGAGTGATGCTCTAAACTGGAACAAGACTCAGCAATGTGTGAGAGATTGAGAGCAGTGTATATATAGTCCATGAGTGATGAGCTTCAAGCTGTTTGTGTGCAATCATCAGTAATCCGGAACTGGTGTGTGTAAGGTGAATGATGGGAGTTGTAGTTCATTTCAGTGGGAGAATTTTAGCTGTAGTGATCATAACATCTAGTCACACTGGTTGTGTCGGTCAGTATAGCTGTGGTTTAATGAACTCTTATCTGCTGAGTTATGCTTTTTGTTGTTTTTTATTGTTCATATTATGGTATTTTGATGCTTTAGAAGAGTCAAATAACTGTTATACAGCACCTTTTAACATCTTAACCAACTTGAATCATCACATACAGTATATCGAACCAATTTTTGTGAGTCATTGCACCTCTAATCCTAATTAATGCTAATGTGTGTTAATGTTTTAGGGACATTTATTTATTAATTTTTTTTAAGAATTATGTTTTAATTGAATTTTATGACATGACAATACATCTTCAAAAGACACACAAAGAAACATTTCAAAACAAAACAAGGGAAAAAGGGCTCAGGTAATCCGGAACTGGTGTGTGTAAGGTGAATGATGGGAGTTGTAGTTCATTTCAGTGCCAGAATTTTAGCTGTAGTGATCATAACATCTAGTCACACAGGTTGTGTCGGTCAGTATAGCTGTGGTTTAATGAACTCTTGTCTGCTGAGTTATGCTTTTTGCTGGTTTTGATGGGTCATATTATGGTATTTTGATGCTTTAGAAGAGTCAAATAACTGATATACAGCACCTTTTAACATCTTAACCATCTTGAATCATCACATACAGTATATCAAATCAATTTTTGTGAGTCATTGCACCTCTAATCCTAATTAATGCTAATGTGTGTTAATGTTTTAGGGACATTTATTTATTTTATTTATTTATTTTAAGAATTATGTTTTAATTGAATTTTATGACATGACAATACATCTTCAAAAGACACACAAAGAAACATTTCAAAACAAAACAAGGGAAAAAGGGCTCAGGTAATCCGGAACTGGTGTGTGTGAGGTGAATGATGGGAGTTGTATTTCATTTCAGTGCCAGAATTTTAGCTGTAGTGATCATAACATCTAGTCACACAGGTTGTGTCGGTCAGTATAGCTGTGGTTTAATGAACTCTTGTCTGCTGAGTTATGCTATTTGCTGGTTTTGATGGTTCATATTATGGTATTTTGATGCTTTAGAAGAGTCAAATAACCTGTATACAGCACCTTTTAACATCTTAACCATCTTGAATCATCACGTAGAGTATATCGAATCAATTTTTGTTAATAATGGCATCCTTAATCCTAATTAATGTCAATGAGTTTTAATGTTTCAGGGACCTTTCTAATACTATTTAATTTGTAATGTTGTCCCATCATAAGGGCTATCTGGCCTTCATTTTCAGCCAAGCTGTCTCTTTAAATGCCTGACTGTGTGTTTTTGAGGAGGTTCCTCTATGAATGAAACATCTGCAGAAATGTGTGAGTGTGTAATCTAGTCACGCAGGTTGTGTCGGTCACTATAGCTGTGGTTTAATGAGCTCTTGTCTGTGCAGTTATTATGCGTTTTGCTGGCTGTTGTTGTTTTCTTCCGCCTGACCTGTTGGCAGGCTTGATTCTCCTGCATTGTTCGCAGCAGAAGGTACAGGATGTGCCAGCAGAGACTGATGTGCATGTGCAGAATATTTATGAGCTCAAGCATCCACCAACTTTTGTTCGAGCGCTCGGATTATAATTGTTTCTCATGCTGCAGACACTTGAGGAGAAAACGCAGCGAGGCGAGAAGAACTGCAGGAACACACACACACACACACACACACATGCACAGTTCTGCTGATTGAGCTGTTGCCTTATGGGTTGTAATTTTAAGAACAAATGCAATGTTTCAATCAGTGTCATCTGGTGTAATTAGATGCATAGTTACTGTCATTTGCCATCGAAAAAGTAAAGTGGGATTACTCATAATGCAGGCCAGCGTAGTGGGGGTGGGGAGGGGGGTATTTTTTTTTCTAAAAGTGGACTTTTTTTTTGGCTATTTTCCCCGCATTTTGTATTTGATTAAGAAGTTTAATGCTGTGATCACTATGGCAAGACGTTTTGACTTTTATTCATTCTCAGGATATGTATACTTGATATCAACAATTCAGTTCTTGATATCAAAAAAGGTAATTGTTGATATCAATATTACATTTCAACTAGTAACAATGTTATTTATTGATATCAGCCATGATGTAACCCTTCGCAGAAATACAATTCTTGATATCAACAAGTCGGATTCTTGATATCAACAATTTAATTGTTGATATCAAGTATTAAATTGTTGATTTTAACAACGTAATTGTTAATATCCAGAATGCTAATTGTTGATATTAGGAATTGCATTTCCACTAGTAACAATGTTAATCCTTGATATCAACAATTCAATTTCACTAGTTAAAATGTTCATTCTTGATATCAGGAACTGAATTTCAGCTAGTAAGAATTATAGTTTGTGATATCTGTAATTGTATTTTCACTAGTTAAATGTCACCATATATATATATATATATATATATATATATATATATATATATATATATATATATATATATATAATTAATAATATGATCAAAATATTTTTTTCTATTTATTTTTTTAATATTAGTAAAATAGGAAATTACCATTTAATAGATTTGGTATATTTAACAAAAAAAGTTTGGGCAACCCTGTTCTAAACCGAAACAAGACTCAGCAGTGTGTGAGAGATCGAAAGCGGTGTGTATATAGTCCATGTAATTGGTCTATGATGAGCTTCCAGCTGTGTGTGTGCAATCACACCGGAACTGGTGTGTGTGTGGTGCATGATGGGAGTTGTAGTTCATTTCAGTGGTAGAATTGCTGTTCTCCAATGATCTACAACTGTTACTGTCATTCTCCATTGAAAAAGTAAAGTGGGAGTACTCAATGCAGGCCCGCAGCCAGCATAGTGATGGGGTGGGGGGTATTTTTTTTTCTAAAAGTGGACTTTTTCTTGCAATTTTCCCCCCATTTCGTATTTGATTAAGAAGTTTAATGTTGTGTTCACACCAGACTCTGTATGCATGGATAAATTACGCTATGCACGCGCAAATAGACGTGGGAACGTTTTTGAGTTTACTCACTACATTCGCTCGTCAAATCCGCTTCATTCGCGCACCAAATTCTCTTCATAACAGACGCAGATTTGTGTGATAGGCAGTGCTTCTGCAAAAGACACACAAAGAAACATTTCAAAACAAAACAAGGAAAAAAGGGGAAAAAAATAGGCTCAGATCATATATAAAACAGGACTACCCCAAATAACAGACCAAAAAAGGGTAAAAACATTACTTATTTTCCAGATAATAATACAGTTACAATATTTATTTTAATGTGATAGCGCAAAGATTAGGTTTCAATTTAAGGACGTTTCTAATACCACTTCATTTGTAATGTTGTCTCATCAGAAGGGCTATTTTTTTTTCTAAAAATTTACTTTTTTTTTTGCAATTTTCCCTGCATTTTGTATTTAATTAAGAAGTTTAATGTTGTGTTCACACCTGACTCAGTATGCATGGATAAATTGCACTATGCACGCGCAAATAGACGTGTGCGCGTCAATTGTGTCAATCACGCAAATCGCATCATTCGCGCCGCAGGAGGTCTATTTGGTCTTTGCAATGACTTAACATGTAAATCTCTTATGCTTGACGCATCCGATGTGAACACAGCATTAGAAGTACAGCATTTTGGTGACATTTTATTTTGTGTTGGATTAGCTCGTCTTCTGGAATCATCAGTGTTGGGAAAGCTACTTGGGGAAAAATGTAGTGAGCTAAGCTTTTACTGTAGCTACTCTACTTAAAATGTAGCGGAACTACACTTAAATCTGCCCCCTGGGAAATGTAGCAAGCTGAGCTAAAAGCTACGTGGCAAAAGTAGATCAGCTACATTCAAGCTATTTTTGTAATTTTCATTTTTAAATCAAAGCAACTTAAATCAAAGTCAATCCCATCTTTGTGATCAATGACACTGTGAGTGGAGATATGAGGCATTACTGTTAAGTTCAATTATTTACTGTAAATAATACGCTGTACTAAACAGTAGGGCTGGGCGATACTGCAAAATTTTGAATCGATACGATACCAAGTAAATACAGGGCCAGTATCAGTGATACCGATACTTTTACATTAAAAAGCATGCACTTGAACCTAAATGTACTTTTCTGTAGGGGAGAACAGTGTGTGATGATTTATGAGCCGAGTGCTCTCAAAGCAGCTTTAATTAAATGCACATGTTAAAACCCAGGACAATTTTTTAAGCCAAATAATTTTTTTTTTAATATCGTAACGATCAGGATTTGCAAACACAAACTTATTATCAGAGAACAATGATTTTTTAAAAAACTTTGCTTCAGTCTGGGGTTTTTTCCTAATAACAGACCACAGCAAAAGATAACTGACTTAAAATCCTCTTTTAGCTGGTGGAAAACCCACTGTTCTAATCATGTATATTTTAAACTTCCAAAATAATTCTTCTAGATAGCAGGTTTTAATGTGCTGAATATATTGGCTATATTTAAATAAGCCTGATGATGAAAGTATTCATTTAGCTTTTTTTCTTCTTTTTTTCAAATTGGCATCAACAAATCCAGAATGTCCTATATAACTGAAATATTAATTTCACCACTGTAGCTAGCTACCTACATATTCACTGCCTCTCCGAAATGACTCGGCCAGTGAGCTCTGTCTCAGGGCTGGCACTGCTGGGGGTCTGTCTGGAGGATTTGCCTCCTCTTCTCTCCTTTGTTGCAGCTCGGCGTTCTCTTTTTCGTGTTGTTTTATGTGTTTGTGTAGATTTGTGGTGTCGCCACAGTATCCAATAGACTATCTACAAACATCGCAGTTTGCAATATTTTCGTTTACTGCAGTAAAATAACTCCAAACAGCGCTCCTCTTTCTGTCCGTCATCTCAAAACTGCAAAAAGTGCTCGCGCTTTGGCGCTGCTGAGTCACGTGATGAAAGGACAACTAGAGCAGAGAGGAACAACAGCGCATACGAGTTCTAAAAGGAGTGGGGTATTTAGAGACATGTCCGCTCTTTTATGAAACAGGAGCAATTTATTTTAGCGTAAATTAAATAAAAGTATCGATCTCAGAAGGCTACTATCGATCCGATATCAATACCAACGTTGGTATCGATACTATCGATATTAGGATCGGTCCGCCTACCCCTACTAAACAGACACAAATTATATAACAGCAAAAACAAAACATCCGATAAAATCAGGTGTTACACGTTTGAAATACTATAGTAATATAGAGTAAAGGGAAATATTTCGGAATGAGCAGGATATTGTATATATATTTACAACTAATATAAAATAATAAATGTTGACAATGTAAATTGCACGGATTTGAAACATCATGAGGACAAGTCAATCCAACACAATGGTGAACCAGTAGGACACACAGCATATAGTGGAATTAAAGCATTTCCGGCCTGGATGTTTATGCCACAGTGAACCACAGGGCATCCGTTAATGTTGAGTGTGTGAGAGATGCTCATTAGCCAGTGCGTGTGTGTGTTAGTCCAGTGGTCTGTGATTAGCTGTAGGCTGTACATCTGCAGTGGAGTTTCCCAGCTGGATCATGAAGCTCTCCAATAACAGCAGATGAGTTTCTTCTGGAGCGTTTAATGATGGTCTGCATCACATTTCTCTGTCAAAATCACTGAACAAAAGCCCTGTTTACTGACACACACACACACTGAGTTATACTTAAGCTCCGTTTATACCTCCTTATCTTAGCGGTGACAGTTTTCAGCCCAAAACAGGGAACGCTTTAATGCAGTTTTTCTTGTTTGTTTTGTTTTGGAATGACTTGGAGTCCCCATTATAGGATATTATCACAATATCTCTGTCACAGTCAGTGCTGGGCTAGTTACTGCAAGAAATAATCATTACTAATGATTCTGTAAGACTTAAGTTTTGATGTCTTTGACAATTCAAACCTAAACTGGAAGCACGCAGACAAATCGGCTCCACTCAACTCACACAAAATGGCCGTTTCAAAGTAATGTTTTATATCAATGCAAGTGACTTTATCTATCATGTTTGATATCATTTAAAATGTCTCAGTGCGACTGGTACAATGGTCTCATTCCCTCAGATATAGACATAATCAAAATAATAAATATATAACTTCAGGTCATACCTCACAACATTGGGATGTGAAAATAAGGGATCACCCCCCCCAAACAACACCCCCCCCACCCAATAAAATAAAAACAGAAAAAAAAAACCCTTATTAAATATGTCCTTCTGGAGCTGTTTCACATTATATAAACAGTTAAACGGTCAGTAATAATTTTTTATATTATTATTTACAAAAGAAAATTCAATTGTATATGTTGGCAAACAGTTTAGCTTATTAAAATTAGCTGTTATAAAGAAATAGGATCAAGTTATCAAATCTTATTAATCTTTTCCTCACTGTATAACTCACACATTCTGAATAAAGAGCAGCGAATGAATCTCATTTATTTAGATTTTTTTGTTTGATTACATTAAATAACAGGTGTTTCTGTTATAAATAACAGAAGTTTACATATATCGTTATAATGAAAGCATTCGATTGCTTTACTAAAGTTTTATGCTCATTTAGGACAAAATTAGTCGTGTTTGAAAAAAAAAACCCATCAAGATCGACATCTTTAGCTGTTATTATTATTAATGATGTGTATAAATCTGTTCAAACACAAAACCCAGTATCCACTTTCCCTC
The DNA here is from genome assembly GCA_903798035.1 of Danio albolineatus. NCBI lineage: Eukaryota > Metazoa > Chordata > Actinopteri > Cypriniformes > Danionidae > Danio > Danio albolineatus. The sequence goes on along the minus strand of CAIGQQ010007204.1, from coordinate 1,309,425 downwards.
TGCTTCTAATCGAGTGTACAGAATCCGTTTGGGGAAACAGCGTCTGTTTATCACTACGGACGCGTCAGCTGAAAGTTATGCACCGCTTTATGGCTGTTTTGAGGATTGTATAGGAGGAGCGACGGCACCCGTAATGAAAAGGAAAGGGAATCCCGCCGTTTTTATGTTTATTTCAGAGTGTTTCTTGCCTAAATAAAACAAAGCACAGACAGATTCCAACAGATTTAAGAGCAAGGGGCGGCCCCTGGTGGTTCGGCGGTATAGGCTGCGTATAGGGAGGATCGGCTCTTTAATGTTTATTGACACCCGTCGGAGAACGACTGAAAATACTGTGTTACGGTGAGTAGTGACGATGACAACGGTGTGAGGATCCAAATGCAGATTTATCAAAAGTCAGTATAGCGGTGGTCATCAGGAGCAAACAGGTATGGAGGGGAAATCCAGAATCGTAGTCAAATAACAGGCAGAAGGTCAATGAGGCTGGTAGCAGGCACGGATAACAAATAACAAGGCTAAAGTCAAAAACATGGAAACAGGAACAAAGGAAACGCGTTGTATGTCACAAAAAACAGTAAACAATACTCAGCAATGACTGTGTGCAAGTGTGCTGTTTATTAGGTGTGTGTGTAATCAGTCCAGAAGCAGCTTCAGCTGAGAGAGTCTAATCAGATGGTGACTTGGAGCAGGAGTGTGTGTGTGTGCGCTGCATGACTGGATTTGTAGTCCGTTAACAAGCAGATTTGTAGTTCATGGAATGTTTGTTTGTGTGTCAACCAGCGATCTCTGGCTGTAGATCGCTGGTGATCGTGACATACTGGAGAAATACGGGAAAATACATTTACGGGATGATAGCGGGATAGAACTGTAAAATACGGGAGAATCCTGGGAAATACGGGAGGGTTGACAGGTATGCTTCAGGTATCTTTTGCACCACTGCTAAGGGTGTGCCTTCACCGGGGGGTTTCTATTCAAATGCCTTTAGACAGAAACCCTCACTGAATGTAAATGCCTTTTGTTATTCAACACACACCCCTTCTATTCCTTGGTTTGGATACTTAAGGGAGAGTTTCAAGCTGTTCAGGGCGCTTCTGTAACCAGAGTAGCCCGTAGTGTGGAGCTCTCCACACTATGTATATTTTGAAAGCCAGGTATGCATCTTTTAATCTTGGATTATCTTTGAGAATTTGATGTTTTGTATTGATCGTTTATGGATTGACTGAATGAATTGGCATAATACACATTTACCTGACTAATAAACTGTTATGATTTGAATTATTCAAACTGATTTCGTGTTATTATCTCTAGTAGATTACGTTGAGTCCATAACACCACAAGCCCGTGTACAGGTTAGTAGCGGACTAAAACACAATAGACGGAGCAGCGTGGCACGCTAAACGATGTCTTTTAGAGATCCAACTAACACATTGGCATTATTCAAGTATACTCAGACTGTATAAGACTATCTAAAGGGATAATTCTTCATCTTTAAACTTTTGATTTAGTAGATAGCAGATCTAATGGGGACCACACAAACAATATTGTAATCTGAGTAAGTAGGGTTCTGCCTGATTAAGAATAGCGGTTAATTGCCTCTGTGTAGTGACCAAGACTGACATGCTTGTGTTTAAGAAATTGTATACTCGGCCGGTACAAGACTCAGGATGTTATAGGAATCCGAATGAACGAGAATAATAAACAATAACGAATCAAAGAGGAGGCGCCATGGTGGCCTAGTGGATAGCACGTTCGCCTCACAGCAAGAAGGTCGCTGGTTCGATCCCCGGCTGGGCCAGTTGGCATTTCTGTGTGGAGTTTGCATGTTCTCCCCGTGGTTGCGTGGGTTTCCTCCGGGTGCTCCGGTTTCCCCCACAGTCCAAAGACATGCGGTATAGGTGAATTGGGTAGGCTAAATTGTCCATAGTGTATGTGTGTGAATGAGAATGCATGGATGTGTTTCCCAGGGATGGGTTGTGGCTGGAAGGGCATCCGCTGCGTAAAACAAATGCTGGATAAGTTGGCGGTTCATTCCGCTGTGGCGACCCCGGATTAATAAAAGGGACTAAGCCGAAAAGAAAATGAATGAATGAATGAATCAAAGAGGATATTCAATCATAATCTAAAGTAATTTTAAAAGGAAACAAAATAAGCTTATCAATGTTTATAATTGGAGTCAGATAAAACGAGAATAAACGTATTAATATTCTAAACCACCTCATACTTAAATTGGAGTCAGATATGAGTTAAATTTGAAGTAAATCAACATTGTGCACTGGAAAGATGGAACAGGCAGAGAACCATCATCCACCACCATTGGACTAACTGCTGTGGATCTTACAATTCATTCTTTCATTTTCCTTCGACTTAGTCTCTGATTTATCAGGGGTCGCCACAGCGGAATGAACCAGCAACTATTCCAGCATATATTTTACGCAGCGGATGCCCTTCTAGCTGCAACCCAGTACTGGGAAACATCCATACACACTCATTCACACACACTCAGTTCACACACACACAGACAGTTTAGTTCATCAATCCCCCGTAGCGCATGAGTTTGGACTGTGGGGGAAACCGGAGTGTTTCTCAGTGCTGGGTTGTGGCTGTAAGTGCATCCGCTGCAGAAATTATATTCTGGAATAGTTGGCGGTTCATTTCACTGTGGAGACCCCTGATGAATAACTGAACGAACGTTTTTATATTGTGTTTAAAACCGGTTCATTTTCAATCATTTTGTCTTTGCAAATGTTTAACTCTAATGCAAATGTCCTGCTCGTCGTTAGTTATCAGTAGCGCCACACGAAATCTGCGCGCACAGAATTCCGCAGATTTTTAGCCCATCATTGATTCTGTTTATTTACTGGTGTAAATGTGTTTAAATTTATATTTATTCAGTTTTTAAGTTAATTTCAGTAATATTATTGACTAATATGAAAATATTCATATGATTTATTCACAATACAGTTTGTAAAGTAATATTCTCTGTGTTTTAGTAGATATTTTATATGACAGACTTGCTTTGTTTACAAAATAAAGTGGATCTAATTGGATTCGCATTGTAAACATTAAATACAAGTTAAAAAGGTATTACTTTTATTTCATTTATTAAGTTTTTAATTATGATACTCCTACAATCATTCTGCATAAATACGCAGATTTTTAACAAAATAATAGCAAAAAAATGTCCACAGATTGTGTCTGGCCCTTGTTATCAGTGATCTATGCCTGTCAGCGTGCTGTAGTGTTACTCCCTAACGGTTGTCTCAGAAAGCGTGATAGATTTGTCTGTGTAGTGAACACTGTGGTTTTCTACGTAGGCAGCATTTAAAGGCATCGTGGACTCCTGCCAGACTGTTTCAGAAAGTAGGCAGTTTCATTACACCTCGCTTTTTGCCAAATCCTCAATTCTGAAGCAGCACATGCAGAAGGCCATCCCAGAATGCACTGGGGCAAACTCTATTAAATAATAAATTAATTAATTAATTTGTTTTAGATAAAAAAAACAAATGAAAGAACATTTGAACATTTGGAATACATAAATATTGTATTATGAAAATACATTGAATATTTTCTGTATAGTAGTATATTGTTTTAATGCAATAATATCCAGTGGTGGAAAGAGTACTAAAAAATCACACTCAAGGAAAAGCACCATTACTTGCTCAAAAATGTAGTGCGAGTAGAGTAAAAGTATCTGTAGTAAATATTACTCAAAGTATGAGTAAAAAGTAGACCTTTTAGAAGTACTCAAGAGTAGTGAGCAGTGAGTATTACACTGTAGAAAAGCTGATGCGTTTACAGAATGTTACGTTCACACATCCCTGCACAAACAACATGTGGTGTATTTAGGGATCTTCCTATATTTTTTTTTGTTTCTTCCAACCTTCCTTCAATTATTCGTTTGTTCCCTCCTTCCTTCTTTCACTCGTTCATTTGTTCATATTTTTCTTCCTTCCTACATTAGGTCCTTTTGTTCATTCATTCCTTCCTTCCTTTCTTAGTTTGTTCAGTCCTAGCTTGTATTCTTCCTTTATTCGTTTGTTTGTTCCTTCCTTCATTTGTTCGCTCATTCTTTCTTTCATATTTTTGTTCCTTCCTTCATTAGGTCCTTTGTTCATTCATTCGTTCATTTGTTCATTTCCTCTTTCCTTCCTTAGTTTGTTCAGTCCTTCCTTGAATCCTTCATTTATTTGGTTCTTCGATCCTTCCTTCCATTCCTTGTTTGGTTCTTCCTTTTATTTGGCCCTTCCTTCCATTCTTCATTCGTTCCATTTAGTGATATTTTAAGGCTGTTTGGTGATTTCAGTCCTCATACAGTCGACATACATCATTTTCAGTCACATGCAGTCTATAAACAGTCTCTGGATCATTGCGTGTGCAGATTTTGAACATCTTCTTGGACATTTTTAATGTTTCCCAAAGGTTTGCTGCGTTTATAAAGCGCCCATGTCTTGAGGTTGTTCAGTATGATGTGATTTACTTTCTATGTGTGATTTAATTGGACAGGAATCACAGGACTGATCTTTCTACTGTAAACAATGACCACAGACAAGACAGAAATACAGTAGTGACTGCAGGATGAAGGACAGTAGTGGAGTAAAAGTACCGATACTGCACTAAACATGTGCTCAAGGGGAAGGAAAAGTACACATTTATAAAACTACTCAGTAAATTACAATTCCTGAGAAAAACTACTCAATTACAGTAGTCTGAGTATTTGTAATTAGTTACTTTACACTACTGATAATATCTAAAATGGGTTGCATTTTAATGGGTTAAGTTAAATTGTAGTAAATAAAAAAGCGGTCTAATCAATTGAATTAAATGTTATAATCATTTTGGCGATGCAGTGGCGCAGTAAGTAGTGCTGTCGCCTCACAGCAGGAAGGTCGCTGGTTCGAGCCTCGGCTGGGTCAGTTGGCATTTCTGTGTGGAGTTTGCATGTTCTCCCTGTGGTCGCGTTGGTTTCCTCCGGGTGCTCCGGTTTCCCCCACAGTCCAAACACATGCGCTATAGGTAGGGCCAGACGGAATCTGCAGGCATTTTTTACTATTTCTGCAGAGTATTTTGTTAAAAATCTGCGTATTTATGGGGAATGATTTTGGGAGTATCATAACAAAAAAATGTATATATGAAATAAAAAATAATACCTTTTTAACTTTTATTTAATGTTTACAATGCAAATCCAATTAGATCCACTTTATTTTGTAAACAAAGCAAGTCTCTCATATAAAATCTCTACTAAAAACAGAAAATATTACTTTACAAACTGTAATGTAAATAAATCACATGAATATTTTAATATTAGTAAATATTATTACTGAAATTAATAAAAAAAACTGAATAAATATAAATTTACACACATTTACACCAGTAAATAAACAGAATCAATGATGGGCTAAAAATCTGCGGAAATCTGCGCGCACAGATTCCGTGTGGCCCTACCTATAGGTGAATTGGGTAAGCTTTTGTAGTGTATGTGTGTAAATAAGTGTGTATGGGTGTTTTCCAGTGATTGGTTGTGTTTTAAACTGTATGCATGCATGTTTAGCATCTACTTTATTTTTTAAAGCTGAATTTCTTTTGAGCCGAGCGGACGTGTGGTCCCTAACGCTTCTCTATCATTAGCACTAAAGTGAAGTACACTAGTCTCCAGACACGACTGTCAAGTGTTCTCCAAGCGGAGCTGCGTATTACCTGAAAACAACCCATTTGCGACAACCCAGACTCATTTCCCCTGACAGTCCTCCATGCTCTGGTCTTTTTGACCCGGACTCTTTAGCACGTCTCCTTTTTTGTCTTCCTCCGAGACAGAGCTGTGAATTTTTGACATTTATTTATTTATTTTTCCATCTGTCCACCGGTTACATCATCCCTCATGCTGCCGTCCTCCTCGGCTTTGTTATAATCTGGCGCTGCTTTGCATTGGTTTACTAGAACAGTCCCTGCAGTCTGTTTCTGTGGAGTTTTCATCTTGGGTCGGATTTCAGAAATGTGCTATAATCCACGTTATGAATGATGTTAATCTGTTGCTCTGATATGATGAAAAGAGCCTTAGAGCGTACTCATACTCTGCCAGGGCTATTCAATTAGTTTGTCATGGGGGCCAGTTCATGAAAAGCATCCCAAACAAAGGGTCGGAGAGGTATGACTTACAATATGAGCGAGGACACAACTGCATATGTTGTATTTTTGCTCCTTAAGACATTCACGTTGGCTTATTCTACATTAAAAAGGGTCATATTTTGGTTTTGGGGGTCTCCAAACAGCAGGCTAATATGCATGCATGGACAAAAAACACTTTCATTGTTTTATAATCTGCATTTATTTTTACCTCATTATCCTATTGACTCCTATATGAATTGTTCAGCGATTCATTTGTTCCTAAACCCCTCCTTAGCGCGATGCTAAACTGCGCTGATTGGACCGATGACCCAGTCTGTTGGGATTGGTCGACATCATTCAGCGCGAGAGAATGCCCACCACGGCTTATCAATATCGAAGTAGTCATAGTGTGTGCGTGAGCATATCTGCCAACACTCGTTTTTCCCAGGAGTCGCCTGTATTTCAGACACCTCACCCTCGAAACTAACCCCCCGGTCTCCCAGCATATCACTCTAATCTTAACCAGAAGTAAAAACGGCAACACACATGCAGTATTAGTGCACACAGAGGCAAAAGCTGAACCATTATGAAACAGGACCGCCGCACGTGTGTAGGAGAGCTGATGTGGCCATAGCAACGACAAACAGCAGAGGAACACGAGCTCACAAGCGCATTTTAATCTGTAAACAAAGCGGCACGCGTCGCGTTTACAACGTGCTTTTAGACGCGATATGAGAACACAAGTTAACCAGATACACTACAAGCGGATACAAGTTACTAAACACAATTAAATACATCATTTACAAGCTGGAGAAAACAATGAGGCGACCGTTTTAATCACACGCACTCACACTTGCTGGATAGCGGGCCAGATTCACCGTCAGACCACCGGGAAATGTCCCGGTGCTCCCTATGGCCAGTCCGCCCCTGCATACATCAATAGTCATTTCTGCTCCTTCCTTTAACAAACGGTGCTCTGAATCCTCCAGTGTAAGCGTGTAGATTTCAGAAGCTCCTCAGAGGAACACAGCACAAGGCTGGACTATAATGCTGAGGCATTTCTGCAGAGATAAACCTCAACCACTGACTCTTCACAGTCTCATCTCTGGTTCATCTGCACACTTCCAGTAATATCCAGCTGAGCACATGTCTGCTACAGTGCTCTTCTCTGTGTTGCCAGATGGAGCTGACTGACTCCAGTCCAAACCCTCTCCCAAAGGTTTTTACCTGCACAATCAAATTCAAAACCGCCCAATCTGGCAACCTTTGCTCGCCGCTGTTGTTTGTGGGCGGGGTTTGGGGTTTCGAATCTCCCGGGGCTGTGCACGCACAAATGGGCGGGGCTTATGTTTCGTGTTCACGTCATGCCGAAACGGCTAAAGACTCAAAAGCACGGCGATTCGTTTACAGCACTATGAGTCGATTCTTTTATAGATGAATCAATAGTTTTAAACACTGTGCACTTTCAGATTTAAGCCTCAGCTGGACATTTCACTTCACTTAGAGCTGTGTTAAACACTGCATGCAACTAAAATTATAGCAAAAACCTCCTTTGTTTTGGTCTTTGTAAGTGTATTTAGTACATAATCTTACTGTGAGTCTTTTAGAAGTGAGTCTATTTACTTCGCGCTGCAGTCCAGTCTGTAGTCCTGCTGCCATTGGCCAGATAGAGCCGGTTCCTCTCCAGTCTTCCTCGCATCCTCGCTCCCGCGACATGACAGAAGCACTATGACAGCATTAAATACAGAGACTTAAAAAAACTATTACTTTTAACACGTTTGTATTCAATAATGGGTTTTATTTTCATAGCACAATCGCCAATTAATCTTTTTAGCACCGCCCATTAGTGCCTATCTCTCCCTCATTAGCATAAACAGCAGCCCTGAGTGAGAAGCAGCCGTCTGTCCATTAGCCTTTAGAGTGTTTGAGCTGCTGGAGATAATGTCAGCATAGACTCAGAGGATTATAGATGTGGAGTTTGAGATGAACAGCGACAGGAGTCTCCATAGACTGACACTGAAGCACACTCGCACACCTGACCAGCACTGACAACACTAGTGCTGTTTTACATCTGTCACTATGGTCATGGATAGTCATTTATAGCTCCGCCTTCTTATTAAAAACAGCACAATCTTATTTGAATTTAAAGCGACAGTCACCAAAACACCACAATTAGGATCAAAGCCTGAAAGGGTCAGTTTCGGAGAGTTATAAAGCATTATCTGTGTGCTATTTTGAGCTCAAACTTCACACACACACACTCTGTGTATGCATCTGCACATGTCCTCTGTGGTGTGTGTGTGTGTGTGTGTGTCCTCACGGCCCGCTGCGAATGGAAACATGATGAGTTGTGCTCTCAGGAGCGACGACACTGAATTATTGATGTCCTGCATACATGAGCATCAGGTTCATGTGCTGGAATGTTTCTCCGCACCGGCCAAACAAAAAGATGAAGTAATTACAGCCAAGCAGCAGGCCCAGATATTAAACATTCATCATCCATATTATGGCATTATTGTCAAGGAGGAAACGCTTTCGCCGTTGTTTGTAATGACTGTTTAAGTGAAAAGGGCAAGCAAGTGCACTCAAGAACATCTGCTCATTATTATACACCATACAGATATTCATGAATTAGCAGTTTATTTTGTTTTTTGTTTTATTTTTCCTGTTTAATTCTGCATTTGATTTGCATTATGGGTAGAGCTGCACGATTCTGGCTAAAATGAGAATCGCAATTTTATTTATTTAATTTTTAATTTATTTATTTAGTTATTTATCTATTTATTTAATAACATTTATTTATTTAATAAATTATTTATTTATTTATCTATTTATTTATCTATTTATTTAATAACATTTATTTATTTCATAAATTATTTATTTATTTATTTATTTATTTATTTATTTATTTATTTATCTATTTATTTTTAACATTTATTTATTTAATAATTTATTTATTTATTTATTTATTTATTTAATTAATAATTAATTAATTAATTAAATTATTTATTTAATAATGTATTTTATTATTTATTAATGTATTTATTTATTTATTTAATAATTTATTCATTAATTTATTTATTTAATAACTTATTTATTTAATTAATTAATTAATTAACTTAATTAATTAATTTATTTAATAACATATTTATTTAATTAATTAATTAATTTTGTTTATTTAATAAGTTATTTATTTAATTATTTATATATTTTTATTTTTATTTATTTATTTATTTATTTATTTATTTATTTATTTATTTATTTAATAACTCATTTATTTATTTATTTATTTATTTATTTATTTATTTAATAACTCATTTATTTATTTATTTTTACACTTCTCATATTATTATTTCTTATACAATATATTATTTCAAACTACTAAAATGTCACTAAAAGTCACTTTGTTAAACTGTAGAGTTGAATTTTCAGTCCCACTTTATATTAAGTGGCCTTAACTAATATGTACTTACACTGAAATTAATAATTCATTACAATGTACTTATTGTGTAAATACATGTTTTACATCATACTTATGCTTGATTAAATACCTTTATGTAATTGCGTCTGTAATGAATTTCTGTAATTACATTTGTAAATACACTGTTGACCATCCCTTACACCTTAACCCACTCTTAAACCTGCTGATACCACCAAACTTGTCCTTAACCCTCCCCCTATCCCAACTCAAGAGCACCACAAGTGTTCTCAAATACATTATGAACACAGTCAGTACGTTGTATTTACTTTTTGATGCGAGTACATAGCAGTTAAGGACACTTAATATAAAGTGGGACCGAATTTTCAACAACAGAAGTGGACAGAGCAGAGATCAACATCCCACAATGCAGTTCACAACCATAAATAAGCCCTCATGAATCACAGAATATGCAAACAGATATTTATTTTACAGTGTAACCTGCATATGAGTAGATATTATGCAAAAAAAGACGTATTGGACGTATTGGTAGATTCACATTGCTACAGTACACCCGCCTATATATATATATTGGCGTTATGTCATTCACAACACGCTCTAGTTATTCACCAACGTCCATTGAAGATCAATTCAGGTCAGCAAATGAGCACGGCACATGTCTGAGTGGATGTGTTTCTGCTTTGCTGTCAAATAATAAGAGCTTTTAATACTGCAGATCTGCTGGATTCTGATTGGCTGATGGTCATTCTGGGGTGTGCTGTTATTTGCATATAAACGCACAGATAAAGTAGTTCCGGCAGGTTTAGAGCGCATTACAGATTCATATCACTCCGCTGAATGATTAGAGGTGTTTCACAGCTACAACAGTCAGAAATCACAACAGGAAGAGGAGGAGGAGATGTGGAGGACATTAATGCACTCAAATACAACATCTGAACAGTGGATTTAGCTATTGATTTAGGTACTGGAGACAGAGGAGAAGAGCAATAAGCACATATTTGACAATAATGCACATCTGTTTTATTATTTTCTGTTGCTATTTACTGTAGAGTAAAATCTTCAAGTTTGATTCAATATTTTGTGCAGGATGTTTGTTATTGTTTGCAAAATGTACTTGCAATTTCTGTGTGAAAGCACGATGATAGTATTATGCTTGTTTTAATGTTCTGTGAGCGGAAGTTTATTTTTTATTTTTTATTCAGTTTACAATTACATTCAGTATCTATCTTTAGATTGTGATGGAGCCTTTTTAAAGGGTCATGAAACCTCCCTCTTTCAGTTCAAGTCTACCTCAGACTTTTTTCAAAAAAATGCTCCATGATTGGCGTGGAGCTCTGAGGGCAGAGGGAGGAGTGGGCGTGGCCAGCAGAGCAGGGGAAAAAGAGTGGAGCGAGCAACTGTGAGACACAATGAGGCACAAACCATAAGGAGAGCCATGATTTTATAGTTTACAGAGTTAAACTGCAGTGAAATAAACAGTCATTTAATGTCCTGCTGCATTTGTTATTCGTAATTTATACACACATAACCACAATCTGTTCTATTATTATAAAGATAATGGTGTTTATATAAACACTATACATGAGGAGGACTTCTCTCCTCCTCAATCCCCTGGTCTGAATGCAGACACAGTGGATAGCAGTGCAGCAGGTCTCTTGCCCTGTCTATTCCCTGCCCTGTGCTGGCAATCTGGAGGATTTTTTTTTTCTTTTATGGTATGAAAATGGACTGCAAAATATGTTTCTATTCATTTCAGTGAGCTTTCAAGATTAAAAAATACATGGGAAATATTGGAAAATACTTAATGATAAGATGATATTGGGATAGAATGGTAAAATATGGGAGAATCCCGACAAAAACAGGAGGGTTGACATGAGATAACGCTAAACATCTTTGCGAGATGACGCTAAACATCTTTGCGAGATGACGCTAAACATCTT
>CAIGQQ010007204.1:1218709-1230168 GCA_903798035.1 Danio albolineatus | reverse complement strand
CCCAGATTAATAAAGGGACTAAGTCGAAAAGAAAATGAATGAATAGATTTGGCGGTTCATTCTGCTGTGGCGACCCCAGATTAATAAAGGGACTAAGCTGAAAAGAAATTGAATGAATAGAGGTGGCGGTTCATTCTGCTGTGGCGACCCCAGATTAATAAAGGGACTAAGCCGAAGGATGCATGAATATAAAGTGCTGAACTTGCCTCACCTCAGTGGCTGTACATACAGTTCTTGAAATATGTGTAATCACAAGATAATTCAGGGTTAATTAATTTAATATGCTGTAATCAACACTTCATTCGCCAATCAGTCATGACTGCTGCAGAAATAGGGAAATTTCTTGGCTCAGTTATAGTGAGGGTCCTTGGAATAATATTTAAATTTCTTCCATTTAGTGGCTACTTCTATCCAAAGTGATTAAAACAGAGGAATACAAGAAATAGTTCATGTAATGTGTGGCATTTGAAGTCAAGGTTGAGAACCACTGGTTTTACAAAATGAACCCTTTCAATTTTGTTTTTTATTTGACTGAGGTATTGGTCACACTTTATTTTGATGGTCCGTTTGTTGAATTTAAGTTACATTGCAACTAATGCTCATTAGATTATAAGTAGACCAATGCCTGAAATCACAGGCGAATCGGTGCTCGTTCACTCGAGTAATAATCACACATTATGAACTATCAAAGACGCGATCTGAGAGAATCACAGATGTTTCAAGATATTTGGCGTGCTGAATATCTGGAGCTGTCGGAGATTCAGATCATGCCGTGTGAACTGTGTTTGACTGAAAATAACATCAGCAATCAGCCAATCAGAGAGCAGCATTCACTAGTGTGGGGACCTGCAGGCCAGCGGGAGGTTGAGGAGGAGTTAAAAGCTCATCTTCAGGTTATTCAGACTCAAGAAATGGAGGGAAAATGAGTGTAAGTTTGGCAGGAGCCCCCGTTTCTGTTTGACGTGTCGTGTGAGCAATATCACAACATAAACCCGGTCAAACAATAAAGTTGAGGAGAAACTGCTGATTCCCTTCAAAGCAGGGAGAGCAAATATGGACATTTTCTCCCCCATTAAAGGCTTCTTTCTCCTTATGTAGTTAATAACTAAAGATATACTGCGTGTTTTTGGGTGTGAGACGTAGTTTGGACAAAGTTGTCGGCGATTCTTTCTATTTTGAAGTCATGCAGTGTGAAACTCCCTGTCGCCGATCCATCTTGCAGTGTAAACACAGCAGCGACAGAACACTAGCCCAGATAGTCATGCAGTGTGAACACATCTGTGACACCACTACTGTGAAAATCCTGCAGTCTGAAAGCTTTAGTCAACATGTACTTGCAAAGTTTCTTATAGTCAGTTAAATGTCTGTTGAATGTCAGTATCAGCAGATATTAAGTAGACGGTCTACTAATACTCAAACGGACCATCAAAATGAAATGTCACCGAAGTGTTTTCTTCCATTTCAAAATTAAACCTGATTTCTGTTGCAATAAATAAAGCATAAGTTTTCACCCGCCCTCCTTTTCCTTTGTATGTCATTATATTTTAGATTCACCATTTGCAGCATTTCTAGTCTTGAGTCAGTTTGATGCTGTAGTTCACAATTAATATTACAAATCTGGACATAGATTTCTTTATAACAGTCATTTGCATAAGTATTCACCCCCACCCTTTTTTGGGCTATTTCCTACATCATGACATAACCGGGATTTAAATTGGGATTATTATGGTGGCTTGAAAAGCCAACATAGTGTTATCGCACTTAAACTTCTTCTTTCTTCTGAGACTATTATTAAAGTGCATCTCCTCCTAAGCCTTTTAAGCTACATCCTTCAAACTTTCGTCAGACCTTCAAACTGGTCTGACTCGGGTTGCTATATCTTTTCTAACTGATCTGACTTTCGGTTTTCCAAAAAACGACCCAGGAAATTCCCAAAAGTCCCATTGACTTAACATTGGGTCAAACTTTGTGAGCTCATAACTCTGCATCAGACTGGCCTCATTCCACTCCGTCTAGCCAGCAGCCAATCACTGATGACCTTTAAACTTACTAGCCACTCCTTAGCAACCAATTTCAGCACCCTAGCAACTGTCCTATAGACTGTGACTAGCTGTTCTAACACATGCTAATAGTTTTAACATCCTACTGACATGCTAATCTTGTTAGAAACATGCTAGCAACATGCTAATGACATGCTAGTCATGCTAGCATTTGCTAATTAATGCTAACAACATGCTAATTCATGCTAGAAACAAGCTGATCCATGGTAGAATTGTGCCAGTAATATGCTAATTTATGCTAGTAACATGCAAGTAACATGCAAATTCATGCTAGAATCATTCAAGTCGCATGCTAATTCATGCTAGAAACATGCTAGTAGCATGCTAATTCATGGTAGAATCATGTTCATAACATGCTAATTCCTGCCAGAAACATGCTAACAACATGCTAGAATCATGCTAGAAACATACTAAATCATGCTAGAATCATGCTAATAACAATCCATGCTAGAATAATGCTAGTAACATGCTAATTCATGCTAGAATCATGCTAGTAATATGCTAATTCATGCTAGTAACATGTTAGTAACATACCTTCTTCATGCTAGAATCATGTAAGTAATATGCTAATTCATGCTAGAATCATGTTAGTAGCATGCTAATTCATGCTAGAATCATGCTGGTAACATGCTAATTCATGCTAGAAACATGCTAGTGACATGCTAATTCATGCTAGTAACATGCTAATTCATGCTAGTAACATACTAATTCATGCTAGATTCATGCTAGGAACATGCTTAATCATGCAAGAATCATTGTAACCACATGCTAACTCAGGGTAGTATCATGCTATTGCCAACCTCAGACTCAGAGATCAACTTTAAAGCTTTTTGCTGGCTTGCTTCAGTCTTTAAAGTGGTTACATTGTTGACTGCAGCGATCTTTAACGTCATTTAAGCCAACTTGATATTGTTTCAAACTAAATAAACTACTTAAAACAGGCCTTTTCAATCCACCATAAAGTTTGTACTCAGACTTTATCATCTAGTTTTACTTGCTATTTGATTTATTAAATCACCTCAGAATCACATTGACGCTGCTGTCCTTTGTTTGTTTATGTTTAAGGGCACGACTCGAGGATCAAGCACAACTACCAGGCAATCGACTGGAACTATGGTACCTGTGGTGGATGCAATGAGCCTCATCCTGAATACGCCGTCTGCGGCCGAAGAGAGTACGACATTTCCCCAAGTGAAATTCACCAGGCGCATCATATGCATGGGGACGAGAGAGCAGAAAGACAGAGCAGAGGAAGCCACATGCATGCTCAGCCCTACTTCAACATCCCAAAAGGAAAACCTCAAGAATCGCCCAGAAGCGCCAAGGTGTCGTTCATATTTGGCGATCCTCCGCTGGACTGCGTGAACCCTCAAAATCTGGGATACCACAGACTGATGGAAGACATTCCTGAAGTCCTGGAGGAGCATCGGTATTTGTATGCACAACAGAAGGACTACAAGCCCTTGGAAGCGTCCTTGGAGGTTGACGGTTTTCAATATGGTTCCCATATGGTCTACGGGGATGCCAAGATCTTCGGTACGACCGAGGGCATCGAGGAGCCTCTGCTGCATGATATATGCTACGCCGAAACTACAGATGATGCTGAAGAAGACGATGACATTAGTTGCGAGGAGGACATGATGATGATGATGGGGGAGATGAAGGACAAAGCGAACTCTCTGTTGTCTCTTTCAGAATCAAGCGATGATATTATTGACCTTACTTCCCTGCCGCCACCACCTGAAGGGGACTACGAGGAAGACAGTGACGATCTTTTGGAGTCACTTAATTTGGCAATTGCCGCTCCACCACCAGGATTCAGGGACAGCTCTGATGAAGATGACCACCATGATAGAAAAATGCCGAAAAACGACATCCCTGTGTCTCTGATCGATTCAGTGCCGACACAGGTTGCCGGTGGGAGCGAGGAGGTGTTTAATGATGCCGTTGTCTCAACGCTTCAAGCACTAGAGGCCTTGGCGGCCTCAGAGGAACAGTCTCATCCACAATCGGACAATAGTTCAGGTTCTTACACTATTGTAACGTTTATTCATTGACGTTGTACAACCTTCCAGCCATTCTTTCATTTTTGCTTCAGTTTGGTTTCTCCGTATTTCATTCACTGTCTTCAATGCAAGCCCCCATGTATTGTGTGTGTTGCTTTTTCGTTAGCAATGTAAATGTATGCTCATTATAATTTGTGGTTCATTTTTTTGGTTCATGTACTTCATTATTTATGTTCTTATTTGTTGCATTTCATAGCCTTCAATGTTTTTGTACAAATAAACTATTTTAAAGTACATGTGTGTGTATAGTGTGATGGCTAAAATGTTTTGTCTCTTTGTGGCACACAGGTGTAGAAATATCTCGGTCCTTTAGCCCCGAGTCCTCTTCTGATTCTGGCAACGAGACAAATTCATCTGAAATGACGGAGAGTTCAGAGCTGGCCGCAGCTCAGAAACTCTCCGAAAACTCTCTGAAAATGTTTGTAGCCACTGCAGAAGGGTACCAAACTCTTGCTGAAGAGGAGACTGAATTTCGCTTGGCGCCATCTCTCGATGATCCCCAGTCCTCGGCAGTCGTCAATCTCCGCTCAGACCACTTTGAGATGGAACCGGAAACAATGGAGACCAAGTCGTTGACGGAGTACTTCAGCAGAATGCACAGGGATGTGATGAGGGGAATGGCGCAGGGGAAGATTGAGGAAAAGGACAGCGGGATGAAATCCGGTGCAGAAGCAGAAACCCGACAGTTGAACACTGCAGAATCTGAAGATCTGGTTGGGATTTACAGCAACTTCAATGGACGGGATTCCCAGTGTTCGGCTCCCTTTGATATGGAAAGTATGTCTTATGCCTTTCAGGAAAGCAATCAAAGATTGCATATGATTCTGAATAATAAATCTGAAGAGCACATTTACTCTGAGGTGGCTGGAGACAGCGCTCCATTACATGCAGACAGGGTTGCTCAAAAAGTCTGTTTGGAGGACTCGATAGACTTAAACGCAAGTTCCCCAGCCAAAGAGCAGTATCTGGTTGAGCGAGCCCGGAGTGAACACCAACAAAGCAAGGGTGCTTCATCTGAACAAGAAGTGACCCGTTTGTACGAGTACCACTTGTCCAAAAGGATGTCGTCTTTGCAGAGCGAGGGTATTCATTCCCTTCAGAGTTCCCAGTGTTCATCCATTGATGCCGGCTGCAGTACGGGAAGCAGTAGCTGTGTTACACCAATGGACTCTCCTCTGTGCACAGTAGATAGTGTCCATCTGCATGCCGAGTCCTCTATGAAAGGTCTTGGATATACAAATCAAAATGCAGATGGGACTTTTTCGCGGAAGCACCACGGACAGGCTGGCGCAGAGTCAGGTCGAGAGGGATGCCAAAGGTTGCCCAAGATCAGAGAAACTACAGGTACTGCAGGCTTGCACTTACATTTACATGCATGCGTTTGGAAGATGCTTTATCCAGAGTGCATTCGAGGTACACATCAGTCATTGCTTTGCATGGATACTGGTTTACTGGTTGCATTTCAGCAGCTTGTTAGAAAGCTTGGGCATTGGAAAATGTAATGCAAGATTTATCTAATATTATGTTTTGACCTAAACAGCCTTTAAGCAGCTGCTCATATAATGCATGAAAAGAGTTTCTAATGTACTGTAGCGATGTAAGATGTTTGTAGCCCTTGATTTAATTCATGATTTGAACCGAAACTTACTCGATTTTACTGATTTCCTAACATCAAGTTGGGGAATCTACATGTAAGCTTCTCAAATATTGCCTAAAAGTATTGGCATCTTGTTTTTCTAAAACATGGTTTCACAGGTATTTATTTCTGGTTGGTTTTTCACCGATCCTCTAAACAATCCTTCAAGCGTTCGCACTTAGATATGCTCAACTATGATAGCAGGTTTGGCATGCTGTCCCGGGAGAGAATCCTGAACTAAGAGATAGATGAGCCTAAGGTTCCCGCCTGGTCAATGAGCGTTAGGAGGGATACGAGATCAGGTGTTTCTCGAGTGCCCCCCGTTAGTACCATCACTAATGTGAGGTTTTGCTTGTTTCGGTATGAAAGATTAAGTGCTTGTGACTGTTGCATGTTTTTTAGACTGTGGGAGGAAACCGGAGGAGCCGGGGAAAACCCACGCAAACACGGGGAGAACAAGCAAAACTCCACGCAGGGAGTGCCAGCTGACTCAATAAGATTTAAGCCTATGGCACTCTTGCTGCGAGGCAGCGGCGCTAGGCGCTGAACCGCCGTGTTGCCCCATAATGTAAAAGATAGAATTGAAGGACAGAGGGTGGGGGGGGGGTTTCCAAAAAACGAAGATATGGGATGACGTTTAGCCCGGATATTTAAGGTAGTTTTGGAATGGTCTGATAGGCTAGCTACTGATTAGTGATAGAGATCAGCTGAAGTTGATCATATCACGTGCTCGTCTCGAAATTAGTTTGTGAAACTGCACTTAAATTTCAGTTCAACATTGTTTTGCGTTGCGCTTGTTAAGCAATTATTCATAAGGTACTGGATACCCTTGCCCATTTCTTTTTCTGAAATGAAAGTTCCAAGGCAGTTTTGGGGATTTATTTTACACTGATCTGCATAATTATCTTTAATGCCAACATGAAACCTCATTTTTATTGTGAAATATATTACATTTATTAAACAATCATTTGCATAAGTATTCACCCCCATCACCAGAATGTTCATGTTTACTCAGTAGATTCATAATTGGCAGGAGTTCCAGCCATTAGTCCATGTGATATAGCTTACAATTAACTTAACACATCTGGACACTGTTTGGTGTTTTCAAACAGCCATGGTTTGCATGAAAAAATCAATTGCATAAGTATTCACCCCCAGCATATGTCGGTAATTGCTAAAATTCCCCTCTAGTGGCAGTTCCGTTAAGTCAGATGTTTTTCACCCAGTTTATTTTTTAGAGAAAAGCTCAGGTTGGATGAAGACCTTGGAATGTAGCATCTTATAGGATTGAGGTCTGTACTCTTGGTCTGAACATACAGTAAATTGATGTTTTCAAGTCTTCACTTTACCTTTGGCTCTATGCATCGAGTCATTTACCAGGAATTTTCTTTGCAGTCTAGGTGTCTTTCTGACTCAATTACTTCATAATTGTCCTATATTGTCATATATATGCTTGCATTTGACCATACCCTTAAAGGCCATTCACACCAAGGACAATATAATAATAATAATAAAGACATTGCTCTAAAAAATTGTTAATTGCAGCTGAGTTCAGACCACAGTTATAATAATAAAGATGTAGAGAAACTATATTGTCGGGATCACTTTCAGAATGATGATTTTTTTTCATCTAATGAATGATAAAACGCTGACAGCCAATCAGAATCCATTGAAATGGATTTACTCACGCAATTTAAAGCTTTGGACAACATTGTTGAGAAGCTTACTCCTTGATGTTAAGCTCGTTTAAAAGATTATTTAAATATAATGACTATTTTGAAAACAAGTAATGATAAAAGTTTGAATTATGTAAGCTATGCAAGCCATGCTAGCAAGCTGAAGTATAAAAATAAAAGCACCTGAGGTATTTAATGCTAGTTTTTTTTGTGTTGGCTCCTTGGAAACTGCTGTGGAAAAAAAAAAAAGTGTTGTTTTATATCCTACTACACTGAATGCAATGGCTAAAATCACTGTTTGATTAGATTACACGAGCTGGATTCACTGGTCAATTGCGCTAGAAGATGCGCAGCACACTGAGGACACCTACTGGCTACATGGGATAATGCAAAAAAGGCCTCAAAATAAATAAATCCTTATTATTTGTCATATTGTGTGGACACAAATATAGTTATCGTTAGATTTATAGTTATAGTCCTTTGTGTGTATGACTCTTTAGTGCCTTAAATAGAACATCCTTAGATAGTAGAGATATGTATTTCTTATGATGTACAATTTGAATTATGCTACACAGGTTTAGTCTTCTACATGTGTTCTGGCAAGCTTTAGCTTAAATACTTTGATATCTTTTTAACAGTAGCTGATCTCCAGTTGTTTACACTCCTTCAGATTTGTCACTGGTCTGCTGGTCTCTCTGCTCTGTTTCGTTTCCGAGGGCGTCCTGCTCTTGGTGTATTTATTGCCGTGTCATATTTTCCATTTCTTAATTATCGATTGATCCGCTGCTCCAAGGGAAGCTCAATGACATGGAAATCCTCCTCTGCCTGCTGCTTTTCAATTACTTTTTCGTGTATCTGCTTGGAGGGTTATTTTTTTTCTTCGTGGTCTTCCACTGTGCTGACTCACATATTCTACAATCAGCTGAAAGTCCTTGACTGAACTGAAGCTATTAAACGAGTTATTTGGCTTACAAAGGCCACTTCAGTGCTGAAATGCTGTATTAGAGGGGGGTGAATACTTATGCCTATTATGGGAAATTACCTATTATCTATAATACTATTCATGATTGGTGTCACGGTGGTGCAGTGGGTAGCAAGATCGCCTCACAGCAAGAAGGTTGCTGCTTCGAGCCTCGGCTGGGTCAGTTGACATTTCTGTGTGGAGTTTGCATGATATAGGTGAATTGGGTAAGCTAAATTGTCCACAGTATGTGTGTGAATGAGTGTGTATGGATGTTTCCCAGTGATGGGTTGAAGCTGGAAGAGCAATGCTACGTAAAACCGAATCGAACCGGTGACCTTCCACATGGGAGTCCACATGGGTTGCTCTACTAAGGAGGCTAAAGACAATGGCCTCTAGCGTCTGTCACTAGAGCACCTTTAGAGGTCAGAGGAGATAGATATAATCATTATATGATTATTATATGATATAATGGCTTAAGTATTATCACAACAGATCTATGACAAGTTTTGTTGTCTTGGTAAAGTCAAGTTGTCATTACAAAAGCTAAAGCAGCTAGTGATCTATTTGTTTATATCAAGTTGTCATAATTACACTTAATGACAGTTGTCTTAAGCGGGCATAACTCTCATTCACATTCATGTAATTATCATAAAGGTTTAATGACGATCTTACAAACACCACCTTTCATTTTCATGTAGATGTTCAAAAAGTATAAGGGGTTAAAAGTGTTTTGGCGTAGTCATATCTCCCTGATTCAGAGCATTAATCCCAGCGCTGACTCTCTCGCTGACGTCAATGCTCTCAGTCATTACCTTATCATGCTAAATCAGGATAAGCAGATCCACAAGCTTCAAATTAGCAGATGTAAAACCAGCCAGCTAACTCATCCCTCTCTATCTACACTGAAAAAAATCATGTTTGATGTTTGCTCAAACTTCTATAGTTAAAAATGAGCTGAAACAACACAATTCTTGAGCTCTTTTTGGGACAGCCTAATCAATTTAAGTTCAATCCACTTACGTTTGTAAAAACTGCTAAGTTCACTTAATTCCTTCATGTTGCCCCAACACAAATCGGTTGTGTGGAACCCAGCATTTTTTACAGTGCACACTCAATTGAATTTTGCTGTTTGTTCAAACTACTTATTTAGAAGGAGCTGAATCAACACAGTTCTTGAGTTGTCTTTGGGACGACTTAATTCTTTTATGTTTAATCCACTTTAACCCTTGTGTGCTTTTGGAGGTGTTTTCATCTACTCTGGGGTGTTTTTGAGGTGATTTTGAGGCCACAACGTTCTCTGTGTTTCAGCAGATGGGATGACTTTTAGTGATAAATCTTATTTCGACACATATTTTGGGAAAATGCTTTTGGAATTTTGGTCACACTTTATTTTGATGGTTCGTTTGTTGAGTTTAAGTTACATTGCAACTAATTCTCATTAGATTATAAGTAGACTGTTAGGGTTGGGGTTAGGGTTGGGGTTAGTGTAAGGCCCAATCCCAATTCTCCCCCTTAGCCCTTCCCCTTACCCCTACCCCTCGTTTTGCGCGTTCACGTCAAGGGGTAGTGGTGTCCCGATTCTCTTTAGCTTGAAAGCGTAGGGCTAAGGGCGAGGGGTATACATCCCCTCCGAACGAAGATTTTTCAGGACCACACTTAAAATAGAGGGGTAAGAAAATTTCCCAGAATGCACCTGCCTCAGCGGCAGGATAGCTGAACCCGGAAGTAAGGAGATCCACAAATTAGTATTTTTTGTCGTTATTACGAATTTTTACGACAAACAAACACATGTTTTAATATATTCATAACCGCGCTCGTGTTTTACCATCATGCTTTAAAAAAAAACGCAATTTGGCGATCTATAATCCATAATCATAACTCATGTGCAGCAGTCCCACAACATTCTGACACACGATGACACTGGAATACCCTGTCAGTAATGTCTAGTGTCTGGGAATGAGGTTTTACAGTGTCTGCTATAATGTTAATGTTGTTTTCGTGTGTTTACACAGATAAATATGGCCACTGTGTAAATACACAGGACAGTTACGATCTTATCGCCACATTAGATGGTTATGATAACATAATATACGCCTTCAGTGATTTCCTGAAGATAAACACCAAACAATAACACAACTGGAGTAACTCCAGCAGTCGTGATCGTCTGATCTCATATGAAGCAAGAGATGGCGATGACATATGATGACGTGTGCAGGTGTTGAAGTGCTGGCCCAATTCTTAGGGGGAAGTTTTGAAGACCTTCTCCTTAACACTCGGTTGTAAGGGCCAAGGGGAAGAGGAAGGGGTAGGGGTACAAAAATAGAACTGGGATTGGGCCTAAGTTGACATGTTAGATCAGTTAAATGTCTGTTGAATGTCAGTATCAGCAGATATTAAGCAGACAGTCTACTAATACTCAAATGGACCGTCGAAATAAAGTGTTACCAGAGTTTTTTAAATCTCAACAATACACTGAGCAAATTGACTAGCCTTTCCTTATGTTGGGGCTGTTTTTTCCTCATTGACTTCCATTATAATCACAGTTTTTGATTGCAAAGCCATGACAGCATATAATCACGCATTCTTCATTGTTACTGGTTTTTCCTTTTAGGGACAATTTGTCATTTTCATTGTAGATCATCAGTTGCACTGCAAAAAAAAAAGCTTAGTTTCTGGCTCTGCACACGCCAGGATCACGCCACACAGCGCTCTTTCATTATTTTTTTGTTAACTTTTTTGATTCTTTAGTATTTGGAATGTGTTAACTATTAGTTTGTTTGTTTTGATACTTTGTTTATTTTTGTAGCAGGTAGTGGATATAAACACTCACTGGCCACTTTATTAGGTACACCTGTCCGACTCCTTGTTAATGCAATTTTCTAATCAGCCAATCATGGCAGCGACTCAATGCATTTAGGCATGTAGACATGGTCAAGATGATCTGCTGCAATTCACAGCGAGCTTCAGAATGGGGAAGAAAGGTGATTTAAGTGACTTTGAATGTGGCATAGTTGCTGGTGCCAGACGGGCTGGTCTGAGTATTTCAGAAACTGCTGA
>CAIGQQ010007204.1:1102043-1113309 GCA_903798035.1 Danio albolineatus | reverse complement strand
CTATGGGATTTGAAGTAAAACCATAGTAACTACCAAATGAAGTATGATTTCACTACGGCATTTGAAGTAAAACTGTAGTAACTACAAAAGGAGGTATACTTTTACAATGGCATTTGAAGTAAACTAGCAAGTACAAAATTAACCATACTTTTATTATGGGATCTGAAGTAAAACCATAGTAACTATGAAACGAAGCATAGTTTGAACTACAGCATTTGAAGTAAAACCATAGTAACTGATTATTGCACAGGTGTGCCTTAGGCTGGCCACAATAAAAACAATAGTAAATACAAAATGAAGCATGGTTTTAATTGTGGCCGACCTAAGGCACATCAGTGCAATAATCATGCTGTCTATTCAGCAGCTCACTAACACAGATTTAGGGGTTGTTTACACCTGACCACTTCATACATTTTTGTTTTTTCAGATCAGATAGCTATCCGATCATGATATGGACAAGTGCAAATGCCCTCTGAAATGCATTCGAGGCAGATATAGATAATTCAGACCACTTCAGGTGGTGGTTTCCAGATGAAACTAGACAGTTCTACATGCATCTGGTTGCTAATACTACATGTGTATATTAAATAAACTTAAATAAACTTAAAAATAAACACAGTAATTATGATAACATCTACAATAAAGTCAAACTTTAGTTACATTTGTTTATTTTTCATAGATTTTTTATGTATGTATGTTCGTTTTTGTCCATTTTTAAGGAGTATTTAAGAATTAAAAATCAGATGTAAGTCTGACAATGAAGATTTGTATTGTATTGTATTGTTTAGATATATTATATAGCTTTTAATCCAGCACACAGATTTAACGGTTATAGCCAACAAAATCCAGTTATATCGAATCATTAAGTTTGTGTTCGGTCTGCAGTTAACTAAGAAGCAGCCCTAAAAGAAACCAGGAAGCGATTGCACAGCCTTTTCGAGCAGTATTTAGTGTGTGTGGCTCATTAATCCCTCATTTAAATTGGATAAGCGCTAATCTGATGCTGTTAATGGTGTTTTAATCTGCCAGATTTACCGCGGTATCTCAAAGCGCTCCTTCTGTTTACCACGGCCTGACGAAGTGCAGCAGGGAAAAAAGTCATCTCATGATATAAAAGCATAAATGTCTGGTTGAATTCACCATCTAGGGCCCTTTTTTTCTGCATAGTTGTAGTGTTTAGGAATTATTTTTAGCCGGTGTTTATGATAACAGACACTGATAATAACTCTCTAGTGCTTGCCCTTTTCTAAGCGTTTATGATATCAACAACAAAAAAAAGGACGTCATGTGCTTCTCAACACAGAAACAAAAACATATTTTGCTTTTTTTCATTTTATTTTATATTATTTTATTTTATTTTTTACATCTTTTTTTTTTACAGCTTTTCAAAATCATCCTATAGTAGTTTCTTTCATCAGTTCCATTTGACCCTTCTTGTCACATTTTACATAAATAAATAAATAAATAAATAAATAAAATGGGTGACACAGTGGCTCAGTGGTTAGCACTGTGGCCTCACATCAAGACGGTCGCTGGTTTGAGCCTCGGCTGGGTCAGTTGGTGTTTCTGTGTGGAGTTTGCATGTTCTCCCAGTGTTGGTGTGGGTTTCCTCCGGGTGCTCTGGTTTCCCCCACAGTCCAAACACATGCGCTATAGGGGAACTGATGAACTAAATTGGCCGTAGTGTGTGAATGTGAGTGTGTATGGCTGTTTCTCAGGACTGGGTTACAGCTGGAAGGGCATCCGCTGTGTAAACCATATGCTGGAATAGTTTTGTTTTGTTTTGTTTTCCCCCAAATTTCACCCATTCTTTTGTTTTGTCTTCTTTTGCACAAGTGTTTTGTTTTGTGCAAGTGTTCTCCCATATTTTAGTCAATTGTTTTGTTCAAGTTTCCCCCATAGTTCACCCCTTTTTTGTTTTGTTTTTGTTGTGTTTTGTTTTGTTTTGTTTTGTTTTGTTTTGTTTTGTTTTGTGAAAGTTTTCTCCCACATTTCACCCAATTTTTTGTTTTGTTACCGCCATATTTCACCCTTTTTGTTTTGTTTTGTGAAAGTTTCCCTGTACTTCACCCATTTTTTTTTTTTTTTTTTTTGTTCCAACATATTTCACTCACTTGTTTTGTTTTGTTTTGTTTTGTGAAAGTTTCCCCTATACTTTACCCATTTATTTTTGTTTTGCTTTGTTTTGTTTTGGGAAAGGTTCCCCTATACTTTACCCATTTATTTTTGTTTTGCTTTGTTTTGTTTTGGGAAAGGTTCCCCTATACTTTACCCATTTATTTTTGTTTTGCTTTGTTTTGTTTTGTGAAAGTTTCCCCTATACTTTACCCATTTCTTTTTGTTTTGTTTTGTTTTGTTTTGTGAAAGTTTCCCCATACTTCACCCATTTTTTGTTTTGTTTTGTTTTGTTTTGTTTTGTTTTGTTTTGTTTTGTGAAAGTTTCCCCCAACTTCACCCTTTCTTATTTTGTTTTCCTTTGTTCCACCATATTTCACTCGTTTTGTTTTGTTTTATGAAAGTTTCCTCCATACTTCACCCATTTTTTTTTTTTGTTTTGTGAAAGTTTCCCCCATACTTCACCCATTTGTTTTGTTTTATTTTCCCCCATATTTCACTCAATTGATTTGTTTTGTTTTGTGCAAGTGTTTCCCCTTAGTTCACCCCCTATTTTGTTTTGTTTTGTTTTTTGCAAGTGTTCTCTTAATATTTCATTCAATTGTTTTTTTGTGTGTGTTGTTTTGTGAAAGTTTCCCCCATATTTAACCTTTTTTGTGTTTTTTTGCTTTGTTTTGTTTTGTGAAAGTTTCCCCTATACTTCACCCATTTTTTTGTTTTGTTTTGTGAAAGTTTCCCTCATACTTCACCCATTTTTTTGTTTTGTTTTGTTTTGTTCCTTCATATTTCGCTCACTTGCTTTGTTTTGTTTTGTTTTGTTTTGTTTTGTTTCACCCATATTTTACTTAACCCCTTCAGACCTGAATTATGTTCCAAAGATGTCCATTGTAATGGAAGCAGGGTCTGAAGGGGTTAATTGTTTTGTTTTGTTTTGTGCAACTGTTTCCCGTTAGTACACCCCCTATTTAGTTTTGTTTTGTTTTTTGCAAGTGTTCTCTTAATATTTCACTCAATTGTATTGTTTTGTTTTGTTGAAGTTTTACCCCCATATTTCACCCTTTTTTTTCCTTTTTTTTTGTTTGTTTTGGTTTGTTTTGTGAAAGTTTCCCCTATACTTCACCCATTTTTTTGTTTTGTTTTGTAAAAGCGTTCCCCCATATTTCGATCAATTGTTTTGTTTTGTTTTTGACTGAAATATTTCATTTTGTTTGACAGAGAAAAGAAACTCACGACAGTCTGCAACCACTTAATGGTGAGTAAATGATGAAATCTTAAAACGTTTTGCTGAACCATCTCTATATTTTATCATAATTTTTCAAGCATATAGTAGTCTGCAAATGTCTGATTGGGAGATACATGCAGGCAAAAGTAGTGTACAGTATACTACAGCATGTACATAGATTTAAAACCTTCTGTCAGTAGTTTTGTTTGTGACGAGTGTGTTGGTGCGTAAGTGTGAAATCATCTGTATTTCTGACCTTCAAGTCCTCGTTCTGTGAAGCATCAGTTTCAACAGTGCAGAATCTATATTTAAGCAGCACAGAGGAAACTGTGAGTGTGTGATAAATGTATTTACACGCAGACTTTTTTTTATCATCATTTAAAATAACGTCTTGGTTTGCTTTGTTTAAAAGGGCACCCATTTCGCAAATATGACTTTTATAATTGGTTTAAACCCAGTTGTGTGTCAGCAGTGTGTGAATATCTCCAGCCTCTAATGGTGAACATGAATTAATTGTATTTGTTATAATCAGACTTGATCAAAACAGAAACACTTTGATTGACATTCACCCTCTGTACGTGTCATCAGAGGGGGAAAGCCCCGCCCACTAGTGCTCATCTCTCCCTCATTAGCATAAACAGCAGCCCTGAGTGAGAAGCAGCCGTCTGTCCGTTAGCCATTAGAGTGTTTGAGCTGCTGAAGATAAAAATGAACAAACATTCATTCATTTTCTTCTCAGCTTAGTCCCTTTATTAATCAGGGGTCACCACAGCGGAATGAAGTAACAACTTATCCAGCATATGTTTTACACAGCGGATGCCCTTCCAGATGCAACCCAGTACTGGAAAACACCCATTTGAACTCATTCACACACACACTCATACACTACAGCCAATTTAGTAAATCAACTCCCCTATAGCGCACATATTGGGAGCAGCACGCAGAAGGAGCACAACACCTTCCAGGCACACTCAGTTGAAAACATTTCAGTCAGTCAGCTTCATGTGTTGTATGGATTATACACATTACTTTAGACTAATTATCTTAGACAAACACTGCAGCATTTTATTTTTCTCCATAAGTAAAACGTGTACTGTATTTGAGTGGCAGCATGTTTTGTCAGCTGGTCATCCTCTGAGAAAACGGTTAATGGTCGCCTAGCAATCTACCATAGATATATACACTAGATATCGCCAGTGGTGGAAAGAGTACTGAAAAATCATACTAAAGTAAAAGTACCATTACTTGCCCAAAAATGTAGTGCGAGTAGAGTAAAAGTATCTGTAGTAAATATTACTCAAAGTATGAGTAAAGAGTAGCCCTTTTAGAAGTACTCAAGAGTAGTGAGTAGTGAGTATTACACTGTAGAAAAGTTGATGCGTTTACAGAATGTTACGTTTACACATCCCTGCACAAAAAACATGTGCTGTATTTAGGGATCTTCCTATTTTCATTCGTTCCTTCCAACCTTCCTTCAATTATTTGTTTGTTCCCTCCTTCCTTCATTCATTCGTTTGTTCCTTCCTTCCTTTGTTCTTATTTTTGTTCCTTCCTACATTAGGTCGTTTTGTTCATTCATTCGTTTGTCCGTTCCTTCCTTCCTTAGTTTGTTCAGTCCTTCCTTGAATTCTTCATTCATTCGTTTGGTCCTTCCTTCTTTCCTCCCTTCATTTGTTCGCTCATTTTTTCTTTCATACTTTTCTTCCTTCCTTCATTAGGCCCTTTGTTCATTCGTTCGTTCCTTCTTTCCTTCCTTAGTTTGTTCAGTCCTTGCTTAAATCCTTCATTTATTTGGTTCTTTGATCCTTCCTTCCATTCCTTGTTCGGTCCTTCCTTTTATTTGGCCCTTCCTTCCATTATTCATTTGTTCCATTCAGTGATAGTTTAAGGCTGTTTGGTGATTTCAGTCTTCATACAGTCGACATCCATCATTGTCAGTCACATGCAGTCTATAAACAGTCTCTGGATCATTGCGTCTGCAGATTTTGGACATCTTCTTGGACATTTTTAATGTTTCCCAAAGGTTTGCTGCGTTTATAAAGCGCCCATGTCTTGAGGTTGTTCAGTATGATGTGATTTACTTTCTATGTGTGATTTAATTGGAAAGGAATCACAGCAGGCACGTGCAGAGGGGGGGGGGCTTTGGGTGCTTGAGCCCCTGCCCTTTTTTCTCCTGGAGAGAAAGTGCCCTTTTTCCAGGGGATAATAATAATTTTTTTAATACTAATAATAATGTAATATATGTGTATAAGTTAATAATTCTATTTAAGGATAACTTACCCTGTCATTCAATAAAAAAAAACTGAATTTTAAAGTATATCTTAGTGTTAGTCTACCCTCTCCAAGCGAGTCTCGAACCGCAGATTTGGAAAGTGAAACCACATGTAAGGCGAACGCCCAAATGAGGACGCTATTTACATTGTTGCTCTGGCCCTTAAAAGTAAAGGGTCTCTCAACGTTTCTCAACGCCTGCATCAGCACTGCACACGGACTGCATATGGGCTATAGCTTCACAGTCTGGCCCATACACACACTTCAGACGAAAATAATGAAGAAATGGCAGCTGGGTAGTGAAAATATTCCCCTCTCGTTTTTGCGGTCATTTATTCAGAATATATAATGTTAATTGAAGCTATAAAAAAATACATATAGGTTAGCTATGGAAGTCAGGGGCTATCAGTGTGTCCTACATTCCTCACTATATTTTATTATATTGTTCCAACAGGGAAAAAAAAAATCTATCAAAAATATTAGATGGAAAAGGGATAGTTCCCCCAAAAATGAACATTTACTCGCCCTCAAGTGGATCCAAATCTTGTTTCTTTATTTTGTGTAACACCAAATAATTACAGATTAAAGAAGATATTTTAAAGAAAGCTATAAACCTGAACTCATTGACCTCCAGAGTAGGAAAAACAAATACCATGAAAGTCAATGGTTACAGGTTTCCTGCTTTCTTCAAAATATTATTTTGTACAACAGAAGAAAAAAGTCAAATAGGTTTGGAACAAGTACAAGGCGAGTAAATGATGACAAGAGTGTTCAGTTTTGAATGAACTGTTCTTTTATGGTGAATTTAGGGTGAAATATCCTGTAATATATTTTATTTATTAAAGTACGATTATAATTATTATTTAATAAAAAGTGCCCTTTTTTCCATTTGAGCCCCTGCCCCTTAAAAGGTCTCTGCACGGCCCTGAATCACAGGACTGATCTTTCTACTGTAGACAATGACCATAGACAAGACAGAAATACAGTAGTGACTGCAGGATGAAGGACAGTAGTGGAGTAAAAGCACTGATGCTGCATTAAACATGTGCTCAAGGGGAAGTAAAAGTCCACATTTATAAAACTACTCAGTAAAGTACAATTCCTGAGAAAAACTACTCGATTACAATAGTCTGAGTATTTGTAATTAGTTACTTTACACCACTAGCTATCACATACGGACCCTGGGTGCGCGTCAATACTGCCACTTTATTTGTACAGTGCTCCCAGGACAAAAGTCATCCAACCGCACTAGTCTTGTAGGGTCGCACCCCTATAGTTGAATAAAAAAATAAGATTAATGTAATATTTAAAAAATATTATTAATCTATAATGTATTCCCCACATTTTTTAAAATAAATTATATACAGTACATATATGTCTAGTCTACAAAGGTTTGACTTATTTTTAAAGCATTTAAAGCGCTCTTTGGAAAAAAAATACTAATAAAACTAGTGGAAATTAATGGATTTTAACATACTTGTTCAAGTTTACTGAAGCAGTAATAAAAATATACATTCAAGGGTATTTTTAATATATAACTTACGAAAAAAAAATAATGCAAATGATTTGGATATAACACCTCTATCCGTCTAATCCAGCTCTATGAATCTTCCATAGCAGAATCAGAAAGAGCTTTATTGCCAGGTATGTTCACACATACAGGGAGTTTGTTTCGATGACAGAGCTTCTACAGTGCAACAGAATTACAGAGACAGGACAAAAAACACATCATAAATATAGTTAACAATAGAAGTAAGTGTTAAATTCAAATATACTTTTGGACAAGTGTATGTACAGGTGTATTACTATGTACAACGCTATATGTGCAGCTGTTATGTGCAAATTCGCATGTAAAGTGTGTTGTTAAATAAGTGTATGTGTGTGTAAAAGTGTATTGCAAACAGTGATGTTGGTTCAACCATTATTATCATCAAGTGTTCATGAGATGGATTGCCTGAGGGAAGAAACTGTTTCTGTGTGGGGCTGTTCTGGTGCGCAGTGCTGTGTAGCGTCCACCAGAAGGGAACAGTTCAAAGAGGCAGTGTGCTGGGTGTGAGGGGTCCAGAGTGATTCTGGCAGCCCTTATGCTCGCTCTGGATAAGTACAGTTCTTGGAGAGTAGGGAGGGTTGTACCAATGATTCGCTCAGCAGTCCGAACTACTCGACGTAGTCTTCTGAGGTCAGATTTGGTAGCTGAGCTAAACCAGACAGTTATTGAAGTGCAGATGACTGATTCAATGATGGAGGTGTAGAACTGTTTCAGAAGCTCCTATGGGAGGATAATACACACACTTATTAATGATTCCTACACGTCTTCCTCGTTGTTATGAAGCAGACGGACAAACCGGGTAAGTGAAAAGTGTAACAGTTTATTGTGACAACATTGAACAGAAACAGGTAAGAAAGTAGGGATGATGGATAAGCTGGATGTGTATAAAGTCCTTTTCCTTAGCAGAAGGGATGAGACACGATGGGGAAGACGGACTGCACACACCAGATGACTGAACGGAGGACTGACAGACGACGAACACACCACTGACTGGATACGCTGAAGACAGGAACAACTAGGAGCAAACAGAGAATAGGTAAGTACGTGAATGTAGGATACGTGAGTGTTGCCAGGAGAGTGAACACTCGGAGTCCGCTTCGTAGCAACGAGCCCGGACACTGAGTGATGTGAGGTGTGTGCTTTAGTAGGGATCCAGGTGATTGGGTGCAGCTGTGCGTGATTAAAACTCAGGTGATGGTGCTCGCTGTGATTGAGTGGCCAATCCGTGACACTTGTGATGAAGAGTAGGCAAAATCTTATATGTAGTGGGGGAAAAAGAAGAATTTGTTCGTCAGACGCTGGATTCGAACCGGGTCCATGATCGCATACCTTCCAATAGACAAATACAGCACAGGCAACATCTAATGTAGATGTCTATGGCAATCTATGTGCACGACTCACCCAGTCCACAGTAAAATTGTCAAACGTTGACCGGTCTGTGGTGATTAAAAGGTTGAGGACCACTGCTGTAGACAATCCAACACTAATATTGCTGAAGGGGGCTAATAATATTGACCTATATATGGGTTTAAAACAATTAAGAACTGCTTTTATTCTAGCCGAAATAAAACAAATAAGACTTTCTCCAGAAGAAAAAATATTAGAGGAAATACTGTGAGAAACTCTTGAATCTGAGAAACATCATTTGGGAAATATCTGAGAACGGAAATTCACAGGAGGGCGACTAATTTTAACTGGGCAAACTCTACACAGAGCTGAAAATGCAGATTAGTTGCGCGGTTTGCGGTTACAGCCGTGGACTCCGCGGATAAACCGCGGATCGGGCGGATGACTTGACGAAAAGTAATATTTTAATTAAATTCGGGCGGGTGGTGGGCGGTTGTACCAAAAAATTGTAGCTACAGTACAGTGCGTTTAATTTAGGCTATTTATTTATTTATTTTTGTCCCTGTGCGCTGATCGGAGACGGAGTTCACTGCTGATATTCTGAGAGCTTTATAGGGTGCTTTTCATTTGTGCATCCTCTTTTCCTTTCCTTGCTTTCTTTCCTCGTGTCTTAGCTCCACCCCTCCGGGATGCGAGGGAAGGACGCAAGGAAAAGACTCGAGGACCGAGGAATCGAATCAAGTGAAAAGACACGTCCTCGTATCGTTTAGCGTCACTTCAAAGCGTCGTCAATTAATGCTGGATTTGGCTTGCACGTTTGGATTAACTACATGTCTACATTAAAGTCATTCTCTATTCTCTAATAATCAATACAGAAACATTTATTTAATAATAAAAAGTAATAAGCCGTTCAAATAAAGAGCCCAATCAGCAGATGGCGGGCGGGTGCGGTCTTAAAGGGCCATGAAACCCCCCAGTCTCAGCGTGGTGTTTTCACACCTACAGTCTGTAAAAGCTCAGGAAAGTGGGCGTGTCCAGCTCTGTTTAGGTGGGAGTGTCGGCGGAGGGAAAGAGGGAAGGTTTTGCATAAAAATAGGAGTTTCCATTTGTGCACGCGCTGACTTTCAAACAAACACACAGACGCAGGGTGAGAAATACAGGGACTGTTCACATGGACTTCAGTCATCTAATTATTTGCCAAATTATTAATTCGTGGACTTTAACTGCAGTTTGGCACTTTCACGTTTATTCAGGAACATTTCCTGCGTGTCCCCCGTGACAAACCAGATATTAAATGTTTGTAACTGCTGAAGGAGTGCATATTTAATGGAGTATTTGAAACGCACGGCGTATTTCAGGGAAATAAATCCTCCGCATATCTCGGTAACTAGATGCACTCGGTAGGCAGCGTCAGAAAGCAGTGTGTGTATACACTAATCTGTCACTAAATGCGGCGAAAAATCTACACGACAGTAATGGTTTGATTAAGATGTTTACACTTTACACGGATCTTTCAGTCTATAATACTTTAGTGATATTAACCTGCTGTAAACTCAACAGTTCTAATCATCTGACTAAGGTCTGTCTTTAAACACTGAGAGAGTACTGCTGACGATACCAACTAACTTTGCCATCTTCATAAACAAACAAACACCACTAAACGCCTACTTACCGATCAGGTGACATGTTCTCTGCAAACGTATTTATGACGCGTGGTAATACACCACTGTATTCCAACTGCTTGGGTCCACACGCGAGCTTTACTCTCATCTCGGGGAAATGGAAACAAAAACTTCGTTGCGCCACATTTATCAACGCAACACCGACGAACCAATCCTCTCGGCTGGCGACAAAACGTAGCGTCTCTCTGCCGTTTGAAAATTGTCACAGGTAAACACGTCTTCCTGTATATGTAGCTCATGCATATTAATGAAGCTCCACGTCATACACAATAGAGCGCTCTGATTGGTTTGAACAAAGGCCATGTCATGCATTAATGCCGCATGCTGAGTGACGTCAACTTGTTCGCTTCCGGGTAGACGTCCACTCTCCACGCTGGACCATATGCATAGATCTCATCGGCGTGACGCAGCCTCAAAAATTCGTTTTAAACCGGACGAACGAATTTGCTCGAAATAATGCAAAAACAACAAATTTTCACTTTTTAGTCAATTATATGTGTCCTAATAGTGTTTATAGCAGCGTGGGACACATATATGACTGTCAACAGCCCAAAAAATGTGTTTTGGTGTTTCATGGCCCTTTAAAAAATTGGTCAAAAATGTTGGTGCGGATGGATGGCGGACAGATGATGAGTTTTGTGATGCGGTTGCAGTTGAAATAAAAGCCCATCCGCACATCTCTAATGCAGTTTCCAGCTGTTTGCGCTCTCCTCTTTGGCCCATTGCGGTGGTGAAATGAATTCGTGCGACGCACCAAGACCTCTAGAAGTGCACGTGAACTCTGCTTGATCTGATCTGATAATGCAGGACACTGGGAGAGTTGTGTGATTGTGGGCGCGTGATGAGAGCATGCATTGTTTTCCTGTGTTTATGACAGTCTGAACACTATTAAAGCTGCTGTGTGTCATTTCTATAGCGGCGCCAAACAGAACTGCAGAAATACTCTCGAGGTGTCAAATACAACCGCAGCTACTGTTATCACACAGGCAGACGTGGTTGCTAGGGCAGTTTAGGCATAGATGCAGTTTTTGTGTGGTTGCTAGGGTGTTGCTGTGTGGATGATGAGATTTTCGAGTGGTG
>CAIGQQ010007204.1:1076412-1087757 GCA_903798035.1 Danio albolineatus | reverse complement strand
CTCAAAATACCCTAGCAACCATTGATATTACTTTTGAAACTGCAAAGAAAGCAACACCCTAGAAACAACTCAAATTACCCTAGCAACCACCATGGTAACTTCTGAAACTGCATCGTGAGCAACACCGTAGAAACAACTCAAAATACCCTAATATTTTATATCCAATACCCAGAAGTTTCAAAAGTAATCTCAGTGGTTGCTAGGGCATTTTGAGTTGTTGCCAGGGTGTTGCTTGTTATACAGTTTCAGAAGCAATCTCAGTGGTTGCTAGGGTGTATTGAGTTGTTGCTAGGGTGTTGCTTGCTATGCGCTTTCAGAAGTAATCTTAGTGGTTGCTAGGGTAATTGTTGTTAGTGTGTTGCTCGCTATGCAGTTTCAGAACTAATTTCAGTGGTTGCTAGGGTGTATTGAGTTGTTGCTAGGGTGTTGCTTACTATGAAGTTTCAGAAGTAATCTTGGTGGATGCTAGGGTATTTTCAGGTGTCGCTAGGGTGTTGCTCACTATGCAGTTTCAGAAGAAATCTCAGTGGTTGCTAGGGTATTTAGAGTTGTTGCTAAGGTGTTGCTCACTGTGCACTTTCAGAAATAATCTCAATGGTTGCTAGGGTCTATTGAGTTGTTGCGAGGTTGTTCCTCGCTATGCAAAATCAGAAGTACTCTCAGTCGTTGCTAGGGTATTTTAAGTTGTTGCTAGGGTTTAGTTCGGTAGACAGTTTCAGAAGAAAACTCAGTGGTTGTTAGGGTATTTTAAGTTGTTGCTAGGGAGTAGCTTGCCATGCCGTTTCAGAAGTAATTTCAGTGGTTGCTAAGGTGTTTGTAGTTGTTGCTAGGGTTTTGCTTACTATGAAGTTTCAGAAGTAATATCAGTGGTTGCTAGGGTATTTTAAGTTGTTGCTAGGGTGTAGCTCAGTATGCAGTTTCAGAAGTAATCTCAGTGGTCACACCTTAAAATAAAGGATCACAAAAACTGTTGATTGTGAGCTGTAGCTTATTAACATCCTAATTTGTTGCATATTTGTTTGTTGATTAATAATTAGATCATGCAGAATATCTGTTTTATAAGTACTAATAAACAGTTAACATCTTAATAACAGGTAATAAGCCACTAGTTAAAAGTGAGAGTGGTGTTTAAACTAAACCCAGTAATATGCCATACAGTATGTTCAGCCTTTACAACAGTTAAACCTTCACTGGTGTTGCATGATGCAGGACAGAGATCTGTGTGTGTTTGTGTGTGTCATTATTTTATGCTGTTTGAAATGAAAGCTTTGGCTTACTGTGCACAAGCCTTAAGCTCGCTGTAATGTTGTCCAGCCTGATCAAAGCAGATAAACACAACTTTATAAATCTGAGTGTTCTGATTGCAGGAGCCACGTTTAAAGCTGTTTGAATGATGAAAGTCTAGCGATAAATGCTTGCAAAACACTGTGAACACTATATAGACATAACAAAAACAGGAATAAATATGACTCAACTAGATTACTAAAACATTAACTTGCATTCATAAATGATTCATACACCTGGATACTTGTAACACGGGGATGTGACACTGACAACTTAGATGTGGATCCAAATGCAGGTTTAATAGAGATGTCAGGTAAGCAATGGTCACCAGGAATAAACAGATGCATAAAGACAGTCCAGAGTTGTAATCAAGAGCAGGCAAGGGGTCAAAAGGCTGGCGGCAGGCAGGGATAAACAGAGAACAAGGCGAAGGCAGAAACACAGGAAAACAAGACCAAGGAAATGCGTTGTAATGTCACATTGTCAACAGTGAGTGTTTCTGTGTGGTTTAAGTAGTGTGTGTGATCAGTTCTTGACAATCCTCAGGTGGTGTGTGTGCAATCAGTGATGACTTGGAGCAGGAGTGTGTGTGTGTGTGTTGCATTAGTGCAGATGTAGTCCATGAACAGACGGATTTGTAGTTCTAGTGTGAAATGTGTGTGTACCAGCGATCTCTGGAAGTTTAGATCGCTGGTGATCGTGACAATACTGTAAAAAATGTCCATACATTCGATTTTTTTTTTAAGCTATTGTGTTATTCATAATGTTATTTTCCCCATTTATTGATGCTTTTGAATTGCATTATGAGATCTTGATCTTTCTTCCATCAACTTACAACCTTGAAAAGTTGAAAAAAAAGTGACTTTTATGATCATATTATATAGTGTGCTGTGCTATATTGTGCGATTTGGTGTTGTATATTACGCTACAAACACCTTGTAATCTACTGCAGCACATTTTCTGCTCTTATTTCTCTAGATATTATGTCTTATACATTATATTATTTACTAAAATGTTAATAAAAGTCGCTTAATTAAACTATAGAGTTGAATTTTCAACATTAGAAGTCGACGAAGCAGAGATCAACATCCCATAATGCAATTCACATCCGCAAATAAACCCAAAACACTTGTGAACAGATATTTTTTATATTCTATACAGTCAAACCCAGGCCCGGATTAACAATTCAGAGGCCCCTGGGCACAACGTTTTGTAGGGTCCCATACCTGGCCACACCCCTATAGCTGAATTAAATAAGAAGATTAATATAATTCATTCA
Source organism: Danio albolineatus (assembly GCA_903798035.1). Lineage (NCBI taxonomy): Eukaryota > Metazoa > Chordata > Actinopteri > Cypriniformes > Danionidae > Danio > Danio albolineatus. Next base: position 1,085,194 of record CAIGQQ010007204.1, on the reverse strand, counting down.
TCAATTTTCTTTTTGGCCTAGTCCCTTTATTAATCTGGGGTCGCCACAGCGGAATGAACCGCCAATATAATATTTTTAAAATTAAAATTCATCTATAATGTATTCCCCACATTTTTAAAATAAATGATAGACAGCACATATATTTCTAGTCTACAAAGATTTAACTTCTTGTTAAAGCATTTGAAGCACACTTTGAAAACAAAATACTAATAAAACTAGTAAAAAATTAATGTATTTTATTATACTTCAAGTTCACTGAAGCAGGGCGCCACGGTGGCGTAGTGAGTAGCACGTTCGCCTCACAGCAAGAAGGTTGCTGGTTCGAGCTTCGGCTGGGTCAGTTGGCATTTCTGTGTGGAGTCTGCATGTTCTCCCCGTGTTGGTGTGGGTTTCCTCCGGGTGCTCCGGTTTCCCCCACAAGTCCAAAAGACATGTGGTACAGGTGAATTGGGTAGGCTAAATTGTCCGTAGTGTATGTGTGTGAATGAGAATGTATGGATGTTTCCCAGAGATGGGTTGCAGCTGGAAGGGCATCCGCTGTGTAAAACAAATGCTGGATAAGTTGGCGGTTCATTCTGCTGTGGCGACCCTGGATTAATAAAGGGACTAAGCCGACAAGAAAATGAATGTATGAAGTTCACTGAAGCAGTACTAAAAATATATATTCAAGGGTTTTTTTAATGCATAAGTTCCAATCCAGTTCCAATTAAGGCCAGTTTCTTCCGTTGTGTTTTGAATAACTTGCTGTGCGTTTCTTCAGTTGTCTGTGTTGTGAGAATTTGTAACAGGTGTGCTGTCAAATTGATGAAGATCGTTTCTTAATCTGCTGGTGTTTTTTGTTATTGTATGTGTTTTCTTAAATTGCAGTGCGTTAACCTTTCTCGGCCACCGTAGATTACATTTAAATAACAGAGGAGTCACTTTAAAAATACATGCATCTAACGTTACAATCAAAGCATTACTTTCCTAATTTTTATGCTCATTTAGAAAAAAAAATTGCTGTGTTTGGGAAAAAAACCCACTAAGATCGACATCTTTAGATTTAGAATTATGTGTATATGTCTGCTCAAACACGCACCCAAAACCCAGACTTTCGCTACGCTTCAAATCACATGTACAGAATCCGTGTGGGAAGCAGCGTCTGTTTATCACTATGGAGCGCGTCTGACAGTCACGCACCGCTTTATGACTGTTTTGAGGATTGCACAGGAGGAGCGACGGCACCTGTAATGAAAAGGAAAGGGAATCCCGCCGTTTTTATATTTATTTCAAAGTGTTTCATGCCTAAATAAACCGAAAGCACAGAACTGACTCACATTTAAGAGCAAGGGGCGGCCCCTGGTGGTTCGGCGGTATGGGTTGCGTATAGGGAGGGTCGGCTCTTTAATGTTTATCGCCACCATTCAGAGAAAGACTGAAAATACTGGAGAAATACTGGAAAACACCTTTACGGCATGATAGCGGGACAGAACTGTAAAATACAGGAGAATCCCGGTAAAAACAGGAGGGTTGACAGGTATGGTGCCCACGTATATTGTGCTACGCCACTGGTCCTGAGGCAAACATCCCAAGTCTCCCGGAAGTTCCATGAGTCCCCCGCAAATGCATACAGACTCCCGGATGCCCGCAAACAAATGATAATCTCCTGGAAATCGCGCGTCTCCCTCCTGCTCCTCAAATACGTCGTGCATCCCTCTCCACCGCATCCTGCGTTACCTGCTTAACGCCACATAGTCTGTCTGAGTCTCACCTCATGTCGGAGTGTAGCCTAAATATTGTCATAAATGGTGGTTATTCTGACAAGAGACTCAGGGTGCTTTCACACTTGGTTCAATTGCCTGGACCGTACCCAAGTTCGATTGTCTCCTCTTGCCACCTGCTTGGTTGGTTTGTGTTCACACTGTCTTTTTTCCTTCTGAACCCCGGTACGCTTGCGTCATCAAGCCGATGTTTTGTGTACGTCTGTTGCCAGGCGACGGACACGAAAGCAAAGCGCAAACGGGAGAGATGTCCGCACATCGCGCTTGTTTCGCTTTAACTGAACCTTTTGGTTTAGAACATACAGAAAACGGCTCGCGTCTATCTGCCGCAAACATATTACATACGTTCAGAACATCACGTGATGTCCCAGCTGTTTTTGGAGGAGACAAGCATTATCACTGTGTTTGCTCTGTCTCAGTCGCGCTTGTCAGCGCGTGATACTCAGACAGACACACACACATACACACACACACACACACACACACACACACACACACACACACGAATGAACGTTATAAACACTATAGTTTGCTGTACTGTTGGCGGTTCACTTCCGCCTTTTGGTACGATTTCATTCATACTACAAGTGAACCGTACCAGAGTTCACATGAACCGTACCCCAGACCACCTCTTTCAGGCGGACTCGGGTACGGTTCACGGGTGCGCACCCGAGTTCAGAAGACGTGTTCACACTAGCTAAACGTACCGTACTATGACATTAAACGAACCCGGGTGCGGACCAAAAGTGCTAGTGTGAAAGCACCCTCAGTTGTTGTTATTTTAAGTTGCTTTAATAATGTGGACCACTATTTTTTTTATTGATCCTCACAATTTTGGAATCCAGTCATGGGCCGGATTGAATGGCTCAGCGGGCCGCCAGTTGATGATCAGTGGTGTATCGTAATTTGTGATTTTAATATTAAACTCAATATCTGTGATGAGCATTTTCTCATCTCGCAAACAAAACTAATACAGGGAGTGCAGAATTATTGAGCAAATGAGTATTTTGACCACATCATCCTCTTTCTGCATGTTGTCTTACTCCAAGCTGTATAGGCTGGAAAGCTACTACCAATGAAGCATATTAGGTGATGTGCATCTCTGTAATGAGAAGGGCTGTGGTGTAATGACATCAACACCCTATATCAGGTGTGCAGAATTATTAGGCAACTTCCTTTCCTTTGGCAAAATGGGTCAAAAGAAGGACTTGACAGGCTCTGAAAAGTCAAAACTAGTGAGATATCCTGCAGAGGGATGCAGCACTCTTAAAACTGCCAAGCTTCTGAAGCGTGATCATCCAACAATCAAGCATTTCATTCAAAATAGTCAACAGGGTCGCAAGAAGCGTGTGGAAAAACCAAAATAACTGCCCATGAACTGAGAAAAGTCAAGCTGCAGCTGCCAAGATGCCACTCGCCACCAGTTTTGCCATATTTCAGAGCTGCAACATCACTGGAGTGCCCAAAAGCACAAGGTGTGCAATACTCAGAGACACGGCCAAGGTAAGAAAGGCTGAAAAACCACCACCACTGAACAACACACACAAGCTGAAACGTCAAGACTGGGTCAAGAAATATCTCCAGACTGATTTTTCTAAGGTTTTCTGGACTGATGAAATGAGAGTGAGTCTTGATGGGCCAGATGGATGGGCCTGTGGCTGGATCGGTAAAGGGCAGAGAGCTCCATCAGACTCAGACGCCAGCAAGATGGAGGTGGAGTACTGGTTTGGGCTGGTATCATCAAAGATGAGCTTTTTTTGTTTTTGTTTTGTTTTTGAATGTCAGAAATGTATATTTGTGAATGTTGAGATGTTATATTGGTTTCACTGGTGAAAATAAATCATTGAAATGGGGATATATGTGTTTTTTGTTAAGTTGCCTAATAATTCTGCACAGTAATAGTCACCTGCACACACAGATATCCTCCTAAAATAGCTCAAACTAAACACAAACTAAAAACTACTTCCAGAAATATTCAGCTTTGATATTAATGAGTTTTTTGGGGTCATTGAGAACATGGCTGTTGTTCAATAATAAAATTAATCCTCAAAAATACAACTTGCCTAATAATTCTGCACTCCCTATAGTCCACCAAACACTTAATTTGATGTCGTGTTATCCTATAATAACCCTTTTAAATCATATTCCCTTTACAATGAGGTGAGCAGTGTAAGGTGTTGCGGCCTGCGGCATAATTATAAAACCTCTTTCACTTCCTAACGCTGAGCTCTAGTTCTGCAAACGGCAACAAAGGTGCATTTAAAGCACCGGCGAGAAATCAGCAATAAGTGCAGAATTATCTGACATTCATAGGTCAGTTTCTGTGAACTCCACAAACACACACTGAGCCTTTCATTCTGAGCACATGAGTGCAAATACAGGAAACCAGCACTGGAGGAGGAACAGAAAACACACAAACACACACACAAAGAGCGGAAGGAGGAAGTTACTGAGAAAAACAGCAGCGCACAAGAATCAGAAGCAGGACACACTTCACATTCACACACACACACACACACACTTTTATATGTCTATATATACACACACATACACACATATATCATATATCATCACGCTTCTGTGTTTATATATACAGCCGAACACAATGTTGTTCTCCCTCCTGTGAAATAAACACTCATACAAATGCTTCTCAAGTCTCAAAGGTTTTAATAAGTGATTTCGGTAACACTTTATAATATCTACACACTATAAATCATCTATTAAGCTTTAGCAAATAGTGAATTCATTATTTTATAAGCATTAACTCTGCATTAATAAATGTTAGTAAGCAGTTTATACCTGCAGCTACAAATGCTCTATTCTTGACTAATAAGTACATTTATAATGTGCTTAATAATTGTACTTTCATAATTTGTTACTGATTAATTTTTCATGACTAAGTATCGCATTATTTACAAACCATTTGTATTTAAGAGTAGTTTAAGAGTAGTTACTAAACGATTAATAAACTATTAAAATCAACATTTATATATTGTATTATTCAGGCATATAGTAATGGTCACTATGTATGTTAATAAATGCTTTATAAACTCATCCAGTTTTGTGACCTGATCTAAAGTGAGGACTATTCATGCTTTATAAATCCCTTATAAATGATTATTAAAGGCTTAATTTCAACTGAACAACACATCTTTGCAATCCTATCTAAATAATAAAATTACTATAAAGTTTAAACATTGCTGAATAACAGGAGTGTAAAAATAGAGCATAAAATTGGATAAAAAACACAATATAATTTAACAATATATTATGATACATTTCCCAGAGATGGGTTGCGGCTGGAAGGGCATCCGCTGCGTAAAAAAATATGCTGGATAAGTTAAGATTAATAAAGGGACTAAGCCGACAAGAAAATGAATGAATGAATGAATTATAATACAACATTTGAAAGTTATTTTGCGATGTTTAAACTGTACAGTAATTTTATTTTGGATAAGGTTGCAAAGATTTATTTTTCATTTCATACAGTTTCGTTTGTGTACAGTTGAAGTGAGAATTATTAGCCCCCCTTTGATTTATTTATTTATTTAATTTTTTTATATTTCCCAAACGCTAATATTTCTGATAATATTTTTTTCTTCTGGAAAAAGTAATAATTCTGACTTCAACTGTATATTCAAAAGAATAGACATTAATAAAGTCGTCTATGTTCTTTTTTCCTGTTTAGAATAAAACTGAGCCTTTAATAGTCATTTATAAGGGATTTATTTTATTTATTTATTTTTTTTAACTTTATTTTTATGCATTAAAACATTTTACAGAACAAAACATTCAATGACAGCAGCGATTATTTAAAAAAATAATGTAAAAATGTAAAAACAAGTAACACTAGATGTAAATAAAAACAGAGAGAAAAAGAAAAAAAAGAAAAAAAAACATACATCAGTTATAATTTCAAAGGAGCTAGAGATACTGTGTCCTGTTCAGATACATAATAACAGATGACCATCTTTTTTTAAAGATATCCAATTTCAATTGAACTTGGGCAGTCATATATTCCATTCTATATATGGATTCAAGTTTTTCTATCCACTGTGCTATTGTTGGAGGGTGTGGTTTCATCCAATTTATTGTTATAGTTTTTCATGCACTTAGTAAAAGTATATGTAGTATATATATATGCTTTTTATCGCATATATCCTGGGGTATCCCTTCAAGCAAAAAAAAACAAGGGAGTAAAAGGTAGATCTAACTGTATAATTTTTATTATCTCAATCTTTACCCCTTGCCAAAATGCAAGTATCTTTGGACATTTCCAAAATATATGTGTGTGATTACCTACATTCCCGCAACCCCTCCAGCATTCCTCTGACTTTGGACCATTAGCATATTTTGACACCATCAATGGTGTTCTAAAATACCTCATTTTTGTTTTCCAGTCAAACTCTTTCCAGTTATGGCTATTAATCCCCTTGTGAGATTCTGAGCATATGTTTTCCCACATCTCCTCCTCAATTTCTTCCTTTATTTCAGATTCCCATTTTGCCTTAATATAAAGGGTGTTATTGGGATTTATAAAGCATGAATAGTCCTCACTTTATATCAGGTCACAAAACTGGATGAAGTTGAGTTAATAAAGCATTTATTAACATATAAATGAACTATTAATATATGCCTGAATAATGCAATATATAAATGATGATTTGAATAGTGTATTAATCGTTTACTAACTCATTATGGATGATCGTTAAAAACCACCAACTATACTTAAATAACTAGTTTGTAAATAATGCGATACTTAATTTAGTAATGAAAAATAAACCCTTAACAAAGTATGAAAACACAATTATTAAGCACATTATAAATGTAATTATAAGTCAAGAGTACAGCATTTGTAGCTGCAGGTATAAACTGCTTACTAACGTTTATTAATGCAGAGTAAATGCTTAACAAGTAATGAATTCACTATTTACTAATGCTTAATAGATGATTTATAGTGTGTAGTTATTATAAAGTGCTACCGTGATTTATCTTTGGCATGATGTCAGCACATACAGTGCATCCGGAGAGTATTCACAGCACTTTACTTTGTCCACATATTTGTTTATGTTACAGCCTTAATCCAAAATGGATTAAATTCGTTTATTTATTTAACATTCTACACACAATCCCCCATAATGACAATGTGGAAACAGGTTTTTGAAATTGTTGCACATTTATTAAAAATAAACACCTGAAGAGTCACGTGTACATCAGTGTTCACAGCCTTTGCTCAATACTTGGCAGTGATTACAGCCTTGAGTCTTTCTGAATATGATGCCACAAGCTCGGCACACCTGTCTTTGGGAGTTTTTTTTTCAGATCTCTTCAGAGATGTTCATTAGGATTTAGGCCTGGGCTCTGGCTGGGCCACTCAAGGACATTCACCGAGTTCTTGTGAAGTTGCTCCATTGATATTTTGGCGGTGTGCTTTGGGTCATTGTCCTGCTGGAAGATGAACCGTCGCCCCAGTCTGAGGTCAAGAGCACTCTGAAGCAGGTCTTCATTCAGGATGTCTCTGTACATCGCTGCATTCATCTTTCCCTCTATCCTGACTAGTCTTCTTGTTTTATTTCCCCCTATCCTGACTAGTCTTCTTCTCTATAAATATAATATGCAATATTATATTATTATATTGTAATAAATTAATTTAATTTGGCTAAGTGGTTAGCACTGTCGCCTCACAGCAAGAAGGTCACTGGTTCGAGCCTCGGCTGGGTCAGTTGTCATTTCTGTGTGGAGTTTGTATGTTCCCCCCATGTTGGCGTGAGTTTCCTCCGGGTGCTCCGGTTTCCCCCACAGTCCAAACAGGTGGTACAGGGGAATTGGGTAAGCTAAATTGTCTGTAGTGTATGTGTGTTTGGATGTTTTCCAGTACTGGGTTGCAGCTGGAAGGGCATCCACTGTGTAAAACATATGCTGGATAAGTTGGCGGTTCATTCCACGGTGGCAACCCGGGATTAATAACGGGACTAAGCCGAAGAGAAAATGAATGAATGAACAGATTAAAATAAATACAGCAAATTAAAATTCATTAAAATTAAAATTAAAATTAAAATTAAAATTAAAATTAAAATTAAAATTAAAATTAAAATTAAAATTAAAATTAATTAAAACAAAAACTCAAATTAAATTAAATTAAATTAAATTAAATTGAATGGAATTAAAATTGATTAAAATTAAAATAAAAAATAATAAAAATAAAATTAAAATTAAAATTAATTAAAACTAAAATTAAAATTAAAATAAATTAAAACTAAAAAATTAAATTAAATTAAAATTAATTAAAATAATTAAGATTAAAACTAAAATTAAAATTAATTAAATTTAAAATTAAATAAAACTAAAATTAAAATTAAACCTAAAATTAAAAATAATTAAAATTAAAATTAATTAAAACAAAAATAAAATAAAATAAAAATTAATTAAAATTAATTAAAATATATTATATTAAATTAAAACTAAAATTTAATTTAATTTAATTTAATTTAATTTAATTTAATTAAAAAAATTAAAGTTAAAATTAAAATTAAAATTAAAATTAATGAAAATTAAAATTAAAGTAAACGAAAGTAAAATAAATTGAATTAAAGTAAATTAACATCATGTTCATAGCTTGGGCTCTTCAGTGAATGTTATTATAGAGCAGTGTGGCCATTACCCGGCTCCTTCACTTCCTCCTCTGCTGCTTCAGTTCATCTAAACCTGTTTCTGCTCTGGAGATCAAGAGCTGCAGTTTCGAGTTTCCTCAGCAGAGACGCAGGAAATGACGTCATGATGTGCACTAATAGGTCACAGTCTGACAGAAACACGTTTCCTGCAGTCTGAGCTGTACTGTAGAGCAGCTGCAAACCCCAGAGCACAGCACACGTTAGCATTATTACTACACAGACGAGTGTGATCTGGTGTCTGATGATGTGTGTTATATTCAGACATGGTGATATCAGCTGCAGAACACACTCTATTACCTTTATAACACACACACACACACACACACACACACACACACACACACACACACA
>CAIGQQ010007204.1:1053226-1063523 GCA_903798035.1 Danio albolineatus | reverse complement strand
ACACACACACACACACACACACACACACACACACACACACACACACACACACACACACACACACACTCTCTAGACTGACATAAACCCCTTATAAAAACCACAGACTTCCTGTAGAGCGTTTAGTGACGATGCACACACAGAGAAACAGGCCTTTGGTCACGGGTGTGCTGGAGTGTTTGGTTAAACATTAAAGGAAAAGCTCCAATTTTATTGCAAATGCCGATCAGCGTGATAAGAGTTTGAGGCCAGAGGGAGTTTCCTCCAGGAGTCTTTCAAAGCACAGATCTAAACACTCTCAAAGGTGCTCTATGTATGTTTTTGACTCTTCTAAAAGATAAAATACCATATGTCTGCAGATATTGAAGGGTGTACTCAACCCTGTTGTCTTGTCCCCTCCACCTCGGCCTGCGCTCACATTGCATTTTGCCTTCCGAGCCCGAGCACGCTTGCGTCAACGATGGTGCGACTTAGCAGTTCCTGGGTCCTTCACTAGGCCTTTTCCCCTTCGCTAAGAAACTGTCCAAAGATGTCTGACTCGTTTTGCTGGTTGTAGGTTAAATTTGGGCGTTCAAGTGACCGAGATGTAACCAGGGAAGAACATTCCCTCAACTGTTACCTATTGTAAATCAGCTCTATATGCCGCAAAATAAGTTGCTGCATGTATGAGTTAAATGATGAAGAATGATGAAGATCCTGCTTTTGCTTTAATCCTTTCCGCAAGTTATTTACAATTACTTTAAAATTGCGCCATATAGAGTTGCTTTAAAATGGTAACAGTTGAGGGAATATTAGTGTAAATAATGATATATAATCATATACATGAATATAACCATGAATGTACATTAATCACGGGCGTTTGCGCTCATATTATGGCTGTTCTGAACGCCTTTAACATGTTACACGAATGCGCGTCTGCAGATAGGCTATTCTCTCCCTGGCCAGACATTGGCCAGATGTTATTATTATTAATAACAATAACAATAATAAATACATAAATAAATAAAAACAAAAAATAAGTCGTGATCACGACATAACTTTTTGTTATGTCGAGATCACGAGAAAATTAGTTGTAATGTCGTGATCACGACATAACAAGAGAGAAAAAATATTTTAATGCATGGCCTCTTAGGACTTCCGTATTTTACTATTATACAACACTATATTATTTGCAAAAAATTGATAGTATCTTTTTGATGTTGTTGGACTGCTGTTTTTTTTTGTTTTTTTTTTGTTTGATTTTTGTAAATTGGTGCAAAGATGATAAAATAAAACACATTGGGCTCATCATACACCCGGTGCAATTAGGCACAAGATGTGTATGATGTGGTGTGTTGCTATTTTCAGACCAGCGCAACAGTCATTTTCACACTTTGTGTCATGTTGTTTAAATAGCTAATCCTTTTGTGCCACTCTGTGCCCTCATGGGTGTGCTGGTCTGAACAGGATGTGTGTTAAGGCGCATTGTTGCTATTTGGAGAAACTGAAATAGACCGCACCATTGACCCAACTAAAAGCTGCTGTAAAGTCCATTGTTAATTATGCGCCTATGCAGGTCCAAACGCTTACACACTGCTGAATACACACAGGATGAACAGCAACACACAAATATCTGTACAGATAAACACAATTAAAGGATTAAAATGATACAAAAATTATTATTCTCTACATCAAAATAAACAGCACTGCCTCCTTCTTCACCTCGGGGGGCTTCTTCAGTTCATTCATGACCATCTGCATCAGTATAATGTTATTATTATCAGCAGTATTATTGATTATCTGCATATTTATATTAGTTTATTAAACACAAGTGTAGATTTGTCCATCTGTGGGGTTTTGGAGACGTCTGCATCACCATATGGGGATAAGAACAGGACGTGTGTTTGGATTAACTCAGCTGTTTGACCACACTTCATTATTATTGCTCATTTATTCCTCTGCTGGAGATTAGAGCTGAATTTAGAAATAGTGTTGAACAAATATTCACACTTAACAAAGGAGATTAAATATGTGGGCTGATGGATGTGTTCAGCGAAGGGAGTTTCCACTATTTCCTCACTCCACCAAAGTAAAGGAGTAAAGAGTAAAGTAAAGAGAAAGTAAAGAGGCTGAATGGAGGAGGCTCGTTCTTTATCCTTGCGCTGCAGATGCTCTGTTTAACGGTTTTCTCTAGTGAATCGTTCACTTACAAAGTCGCCATGTAAATAGCAAATGCGCCATGGCGCGACACAACGGACTCTTAAAGGGAATGAGAGACGAGACTCTGATTGGTTTAATGCACGTTATGCCCAAAAACACACCCAGAACTCATTAAGAGAATAAGCACAACCCTGTTAGACCATGCACCGGGGCGCAGAGCATATTTTGCCGTCCTTAAAATAGCGGTGGATTCTGACTCACCCTTAATGCTTTTGTGCCATGAGCTTTAGACTTTGCACCTAGATCATTAAAATAGAGCCCATCATCACAGTTTCCATTAGATAGTGTTAGTTAATGTACTTGTTGACACATTTATCACAGTTGTATTCATCTTTGTTACCATTAATAGAAATAAAGTCATTCATTGATAGTTCCCATTTACTCTCAGTGCATTAACTAATGACAGCAGGCACAACTTTGGATTTTAATAATTTTAATAAGGGTCACACTTTATTTTAATGGTCCATTTGTTGAATTTAAGTTATTGCAACTAATTCCCATTAGATTATAAGTAGACTGTTACACTGTAAAAAATAAAATCACGATTTGTTCAGCAGACTGTACTTTTACTAAAAATTGTGAATAACTATTGATTACATAAGAATATATGTTATGTCAACAATATTCACTAAGATGTTACGTCTACACGTTTAACTGAGTTTTCTGGACAAATATTTTTGTGTTGAACAGGAATGTTGATATTTAAATAATTTGCGCATGCGTGACGATCGAAAACTAAGCTTGTTGATCTGTTGCTTATAGGAAGGGTGACACAGTGGGGCAGTGGATAGCACAGTTGCCTCACAGCAAGAAGGACGGTGGTTCAAGTCCCAGCTGGGTCAGTTGGCATAAGTTTCCTCTGGGTACTCGGGTTTCCCCCACAGTCCAAAGACATGCGGTACAGGTGTGTGAATGGATATTTCCCAGTACTGGGTTGCAACTGGAAGGGCATCCGCTGTGTAAAACAAATGCTGGATAAGTTGGCAGTTCATTCCGATGTGGCAACCTCTGATGAATAAAGGGACTTAGCTGAAGGAAAATGAATAAAATTGTAAGTTTTTGTTTATCATTTTTAGGTAAAATGATTAAAAACGGGATGATATGCTAACTAGTAGCAATTACTTAATTTTTCAAATTTGAAAAAAAAAAAATCATACACAAAACAGAAAAAGATAAATTGACCCAATAGCAGTAACTGTTGATGTGACAAGAATATCTTTATTAGTAAAATACAATAATCAACATTGCATGAATAAACAAAAATATGTTAGCTAAACAAAATATTGTTAATGAGAACTAAAAAACAGTTGTTGAGACAACTCAAAGTTCTTACTGCATCAAGCCGCCTTGTTTATTTTAATGTTTTCTCAACGATTTATTTTTTACAGTGTAGGTTGGGGTTAGGGTTGGAACTAGGGGTAGTGTTATAGTCAGTTAAATGTCAGTATCAACAAATATTAAGCAGACAGTCTACTAATACTCAAATAGACCATCAAAATAAAGTGTTACTGAATTAGCTGACCTATATGATTAATAAATTCTAAATGTATTGTTTATTACTAGTTCATGTTAGTTAATACAGTAACTAATGCAACCGTACTACTGTATAAACTATGCTTTATTTTCAGAAAGTATAACATGATTGATTGACTTCACATCCAACTGAATGCCTAAACATTCAGCTAGCAAGCCGGTTCTGAAGTAACTTTCTGTGGTTCAGTAGTATTGTAAAAGGGGACCGTTGATGAAGCAAATGAGCTGTTTTGTGATCAGCTCCGCAGTGAATGCTGTCAAAACTCCCACTCGAGCAGGATGTGGTCGTGTCGAGCTTTCGAAATAACTCTATACCCTCACGGCCTCCTCTCCTTTTATAGGCAAAGACATGCAGAAGCGTTGAGTTTTATCACAGTCATGAACCAACATTTATCCTGCAGTCAGTCATTCGGGGGCATCACTTCTCTGCTGCTTTTCCGTCTCAGAGTCTTGTTTCTAGTGCAAACTGTCTAAAAATGCTTACATGAAGTATTTTCTAGACAAGCAAAACAGATTGTCTTGTTTTAGGACATAATGAGTCGAAATGAACAGAATAATGAGTCTTAAAAGAAGCAGAATAGACAGCAGGACAATAATCTTGCGTCAAAAGGATTGACAATGTTATTTTGCTCACCCCATTAGCAGATTATTGTGCTTGCTTTAAGGAAAAACTCACTTTATATTGACTTAAATTCAATTAAATTCAATTCACCTTTATTAGTATAGCACTTTTACAATGTAGCTTGTGTCAAAGCAGCTTTACATAGAAGGTTATAGTAAATTGAAAGTGTCAGTCCAGTTATTTATGTTGGTGTTCAGTTCAGTTCAGTGTGGTTTCAGTGTGGAGTCCAAACACTGAAGAGTAATCCATCGATGCGCAGCTCTAGCTGCAGTCTAGGCGCCGGAGGCTGGAGAACTCGAGGCTCGTCTGTCCTTGGAGGGTCACAGGAATCAGTCTCATGCTTGCTACTCCGCCAAGCACCGAGCAGCTGCTCAGGATACAGCCTGGTCCAGGATTATGGAACCTTGAAATCGTCTTGTCGCGGGATCTGGATCGCATCCGTGCCGCTGCATAGTCTCTAGGGGCCTCGGGATGAGTATCCTCAGTTGGAAATAGAGAACAAAGAGAATAATTAGCGTAGCTGCTGTTTATAGTGTATATAAATGAGATGCGTGGAACACATTCATGCATCATACCGCTAAGTGATGTATTGAGTGTGTGCTTTACTAAAAAGATAGGACTTTAATCTAGTTTTGAACTGCGAGAGTGTGTCTGAGGCTCGGACATTATCAGGAAGACTATTCCAGAGTTTAGGAGCCATAAATGAGAAGGCTCGACCCCCTTTACTTGACTTTTCTATTCTGGGTACTACCAGAAGCCCTGAGTGTGGAGATCTTAAAGAGCGGGTTGGATTGTAGCGAGACAGAAGGTTGGTTAGATAAACAGGAGCTCGATTATTTAATGCTTTATATGTAAGAAGGAATATTTTAAACTCAATACGAAACTTAACAGGCAGCCAGTGTAACGAGGATAAAATTGGGGTGATATGATCATATCTTCTAGACCTGGTAAGAACTCTGGCGGCTGCATTTTGTACTAGCTGAAGTTTGTTAATAGTGGAGGTTGGGCAACCAGCGAGCAGAGCATTACAGTAATCCAACCTAGAAGTCATAAAAGCATGAACAAGACAATATGTTTCACTTGTCCAGAAAATGCCTCTTGATTTAAGAGATTTTACATATTTGGACTAGAAACTTGACAAAACAACAGAGATAAGCATTTTTTGCAGTGTATGCGTTGTAAAAATATCACTTTTCCATATTTAAAAAAATAGAAGTTGCAACCAACGTGCTGTAGAGAGGTCATTATGAACAAAATAATATTAAACGGTATTTTACTAATCATATTTTTAATATATAAGTTTGTAATATTAATTCTAATTAATATAAAAAAATCCGGGCATTATTTAATTTTGGTAGATCCTTTGCATCTAAAACAGCAACAACAACAATAAAATAACAATAATAATAATAATAATAATAATAGTAATAATAATAATGTTAATGATAATGACAATAATAATAATAATGATGATGATAATAATAATAATGATAATGATAATAATAATAATAATAATAATAATAATGATGATGATGATGATAATATTAATGATAATAATAATAATAATTATTATTATTATTATTATTGTTATTATTATTATATTAATAATAATAATAATTATAATAATAATAAAAATAATAATAATTATTATTATTATTATATTAATAATTATAATAATAATAATAACAATATTAGTAATAATAATAAGAAGAAGAAGAAGAAGAAGAATAACAATAACAATAATAACAATAATAATAATAATAATAACAATAATAACAATATTGGTAATAATAATAATGATAATGATAATAATAATAATAATAATAATAATAATAATAATAATAATTAATTTTGTATTGCATTTTTCATACATAAAATGATATTTAAAGTGCTTCACAAGCGTAAACAAATATTATAAAAAAAACATTAAACACATAGGGAAATCAACACTTTTAATAATTTAATTATTATAATCAAACACAAAAAAACTAAGTAAACACAAAACAAGCAAATAGTGTAAACAAAAATACTGATTAATAATATTTGATAACATTTATTGCAATTCCAATAGGACCTTCTGCCTTTACTATTGTGGCCATTTAGATGAATATCAGTAATATGTTGTAGAAATACAAAATATATAAATATAGAGAGATTTTAACACAGCAAAAAATGCTTTTCTTAATGTTTTGTCTTGTTTCTAGTTAAAATATATACAAATACTGAAATCAAGAAGCACTTAAGTATAATAAAATATATTGTTTTACAGTATACCCAAGACTTTTGCTGCAAAGGGGGAAAAATATTAATAATAATACCGTTTACATAATCATAAACCAAAGATCACAGAGATATATTTTAATGCTTTCAAATAAATACTCTGTCATACTACATACTCTCTGCACTAATAATTCCTACTGTTTTACAAATAAATTAAATAAATTATATTTTTATTATCAAGGGATTAAAAAATAAACTATGAATAAGAGGCGGTTCATTCCGCTGTGGTGACCCTAGCACACCACAACTGGTTTAACATCATTTTATATTGTTTGCATATATTTAAAGATCAAAAACGACAGATGTAATTAAAATAAAACACCCTCAATAAACATATAAAGCATACAGACGCATTTCTAGAGAAGATATTAAATTAATAACAGCAGAGGAAGATCGAATACTCCATTAAATGCTTCATGATGTAAAACTGAGAAGCTAAACTCTACATGTGCTTTCTATTCGAGCTAAATGCACTCCTTGCATGACTTTTGCACACGGCGTTTCAGTGCAACAAATCTTTTAAATTAGTTTAAGCAACTTCTGCAATCCAAAAACAACCACTGCTGCTGTTTTGAAGCACAAGCACACCCTCTGTCTGTGTAAAAATAGGCTGCGTTTATTTGATCAAACACTGAGTCAAAAATAGCATATATTTTTACCATGTCAGTGAACTGTTAGCTGTGATGTAAAGCAGAATTTTCAGCATTATTACTCTTCAGTCTGTAGTTTCAGGATACTTCACAAATAAATCTGTAATGATGATGACTGTAAATGGTGCTAAACAAGCTTCTTCACATTTTCACAACAAATTTTATTATTTAATTGCTTGATAATATGAAACATTAAGAGCATTTATTGAAAAAAGACATATAAAGACATACAAATACCTCCTTGAATAATAAAAATAGGTCTATTTTATAGATTTATTTTTTTTGACATGGCAGTGTGTTTCATTCATTCATTTTCTTGTCAGCTTAGTCCCTTTATTAATCCGGGGTAGCCACAGCGGAATCAACCGCCAACTTATCCAGCATATTTTTTACGCAGCGGATGCCCTTCCAGCCGCAACCCATCTCTGGGAAACATCCATACACACACATTCACACTCATACACTACGGACAATTTAGCCTAACCAATTCACCTCTACCACATGTGTTTGGACTGTGGGGGAAACCGGAGCACCCGGAGGAAACCCACACCAACACGGGGAGAACATGCAAACTCCACACAGAAATGCCAACTGACCCAGCCGAGGCTCGAACCAGCGACCTTCTTGCTGTGAGACGAACGTGCTACTCACTACGCCACCGTGGCGCCCTAGCAGTGTGTTTAAACAAAACTAATATTTGATTTATACATTTTTCATCACATTAAAATGATTTCTGAAACATCATATGACCTATATAACCTATCTAAAAAGTTGACATTTATTTTTTGGACCAATTTTACAACTTCTTTAGTGAATTTGGAGCTTATAACAGTACTTTATTATCAAATCCCTATATAAAATAATAACAGTTATTTTTCTCTCTTGTTGTCATCTCCAGGGTGTCTTATATATATTTTTATATATGGATTTTTTTTATATTTACATTTATATATTTATATATTTTTATATATCTTCCAATAATTTTTCATCACAATAAAACTATTTCTAAAGCATCACTATGACACTGAAGTTGACAATAATAATCTAAATTTTGCAACTTCTTAAGTGAATTTGGAGCTTTATTCTAAGCAAATAATCTAAATTAATCTTAATAATAATCTAAAACTGACCAGTTTTGCAACTTCTTTATAAGTATAAAATGCTTTATAAGTATAAAATGCTTTATTTAAAATGCTTTATTCTTAGCAAATCCCTTCAGTACAACTAATAAAATCCCTCTCAGTGATTTTGTCTCTCTTGTTATCATCTCCAGAGTATCTTCCATATTTTACAGTTTCATAAGTACATTCATAAGTACATTTTTCATCATTTTCATGACTTCTGAAGGATCAAGTATCAATTAAGTTGATGCTAATCATCTAAAACCTAAATAAAAGTAGATTTTTATATATTTTTGCCCAATTTTGCAACTTCTTAAGCAAATTTAAAGCTTTATTCTTAGCAAATAATCTAAAATAATCCTGGTAATCACCTAAATCATATAAAAAGTTGATATTTATTTTTGTTTTAGTCCAATTTTGCAACTTCTTTAGCAAATTTAGAGTATAAAATGCTTAATTGTTCGCAAATCCCTCCAGGAAACACATTAAAATCTCTCCTCTGTAATTATTCTCTCTCTAGTTAGCATCTCCAGAGTATCTTGCATATATTTTTACATTTTTAAATACATTTTCATCCCATTAAAATGATTTCTGAAGCATCACACGAATCTAAAGTTGATAGTAATAATCTAAAACCCATATAAAAGTTGATATTTATATTTTTTGGAATAATTTTGCAACTTCTTAATCAAATATGGAGCTTTATTCTTAGCAAATAACCTAAAATAATCTTAGTAATCATCTAAAACCTTTATCATTTCAACTTTTTCAGCATATATGGAGTGTAAAACAGTGTTTTATTCATAGCAAATCCAACAATAAACTCAGTGATTATTCTCTTTCTTGTTATCATCTCTAGAGTATCTTCCATATATTTTTACATTTTTAAATACATTTTTTCATCATTTTCATGACTTCTAAAGGATCAAGTGATTATTAAGTTGATGCTAATCATCTTAAACCCAAATAAAGGTTTATTTTTATATATTTTTGATCAATTTTGCAACTTCTTACGAGAATTTGAAGCTTTATTTTTAGCAAATAATCTAAATTAATCCTGGTAATCGCCTAAGACTCATAATGAGTTGACATTTATTATTATTTTAGTCCATTTTTGAAATTGCTTTAGCAAATTTTGAGTATAAAATGTTTTATTGTTAGCAAATCCCTCCAGGACAAACAATAAAATCTCTCCTCAGTAATAATTCTCTCTCTTCTTATCACATGTCCTCCATATATTTTACATTTTTAAATACATTTTCATCCTATAAAATGATTTCTGAAGCATCACATGACTCTAAAGTTGATAGTAATAACCTAAAACCTATATAAGAGTTGACATTTATATATTTTTGATACATTTTGCAACTTCTTAGGCAAATTTGGAGCTTTATTTATAGCAAAAAACTAAAATAATCTTAGTAATCATCTGAAACCTTTATTATTTCAACTTTTTCAGCATATATGGAGTGTAAAACAGTGCTTCATTCATAGCAAATCCTTCCAGAACCAACATTAAAAACTCTCTCAGTGATTATTCTCCTTCTTGTTATCATCTCTAGAGTATCTTCCATATATTTTTACATTTTTAAATACATTTTTCAACATTTTCATGACTTCTAAAGGATCAAGTGACAATTAAGTTGACGCTTATCATCTAAAACCTAAATAAAAGTAGATTTTTTATATATTTTTGACCAATTTTGCAACTTCTTAAGCGAATTTAAAGCTTTATTCTAAGCAAATAATCTCAAATAATCCTGGTAATCATCTAAAACCCATAAAAAGTTGACATTTATTATTGCTTTAGTCCAATTTTGAAACCTCTTTAGCAAATTTGGAGTATAGAATGCTTTATTGTTAGCAAATCCCTCCAGGAAACACAGTAAAATCTC
>CAIGQQ010007204.1:1038469-1048586 GCA_903798035.1 Danio albolineatus | reverse complement strand
ATACTATACTATACTATACTATACTATACTATACTATACTATACAATGCAATGCAATGCAATGCAATGCTATACAATACCACACAATACAATGCAATGGAATACATCACTATAGAATGCTTTACAATACAACACAATACAATACAACACAAAACTATATAATACTATACAATACAATGCATAGCAATACATTACTATACAATACTATACAATACTATGCAATGCAACACAATACTATATGATACAGTGCTATACAATGCAATGCAATACAATGCTGTACAATATGCAATACTACGTATACAGTACAATACAACACAATACAATTTAAACAATAAATAATAGATTGTTGTGTGTAAATTCGATTTAACATTAGCTACTGTTTAATGCCGATTTTGTTTACTTTTTACAGATCTCAGTTGTGAAATTTAAAATATGTGAAATTGGTTGCCATGGTAACCAGCTTAAAACACGCTAATAATATTTCATACTTATTTATCCATCCCATGAAATAATATGAATGTGTCGTTATAGCTAAAACATTGGTTAATTAATGCAATAAAATCGAGTGTTATGTTTAAACTGTAAATTATGTTTTGCATGATTAATAAATAAATGAATAAAATAATAAATAAATAAAGCCGTTTTATGACTATTAAGATTTAATGTATTTAATTTTTCTTATTACGATCAATTATATATAATTTCAATAATTAATTTCTTCTAATTTCTACCTAAAATTAACAAATACATTGGCAATAGTTATTTATTTCAGAAAAAGGACTGGTGTAAAGCTCAACCAGTTTAACATGTTCTGCCTGAATGTTCGACGAGAGAAATTATGCGTAGGGAAAAGTGAATTATGCAGGAATGTTTGTCTCTTCAGGGCTCTTAATCTTGCATTGTTGTCTCCGGTAGCAGAATAGCCACATTTCAGGCCCTGAGACAAATTCAAGCTTGTTTTCTCGTCACGATGTGAAATAATCTGCTGTCAGACGAAGCTTTTCTGCCCCGAGGAGCTCAGAAACATCCCGATGACAAAGAAATGACAGAAACTCAAGACAAATAAACGAGTGCATTTTTATTATGCAAATATTAACATCTATTTTTATTTTATTTTATTTTATTTTAATTTGTTTTGTTTTGTTTTGTTTGGTTTTATTTTATATTTATTTTATTGTTTTAATTTATTTTTTTAATTTATTACTAAAATAAATTATTTTATTTGCTTTACAAAGAGGTTGCATTAGTTATATATAACATAAAACATTACATTAATAAATGGAGCCTTATTTTAAAATGTGACCTTTATTTTATTTTATTTTTAATTATTTATTACTAAAATAAATAATTGCTTTAAAAAGGTTCCATTCGTTAATGTATTTACTGACATGAACAAACAATGAACAATACTTTTATTACAGTATTTGTTTACCTGTAAATGCATAACATTAGTTAAATGAACCTTATTATAAAGTGTGGCTTTTATTAATTTAATTTAATTTAATTTAATTTAATTTAATTTAATTAAATTTAATTTAATTTAATTTAATTTAATTTAATTTAATTTAATTTAATTTAATTTAATTTAATTTTAATAATTTTCTTTTCGGCTTAGTCCCTTTATTAATCCGGGGTCGCCACAGCGGAATGAACCGCCAACTTATCCAGCATTTGTTTTACGCAGCGAAATTGTTTTCCCAGTTCTGGGAAACATCCATACACTCATTCACACACACACATACACTATGGACAATTTAGCTTACCCAATTCACCTGTACCACATGTGTTTGGACTGTGGGGGAAACCGGAGCACCCGGAGGAAACCCACACCAACACGGGGAGAACATGCAAAATCCACACAGAAATGACAACTGGCCCAGCCGGGGATCGAACCAGCGACCTTCTTGCTGTGAGGCGAACGTGCTACTCACTAGGCCACCGTGGCGCCCTAATTTAATTTTTTAAATATGTAAATTTTTTCATTGCTAAAATGAATATTTATTTTTCATTTTAATTGTTTATTTATTATTTCACATCCTTAACAGTAAGTTTCCATTAGTTAATGTTAGTTAATGTATTTACTGACATGAAAAAAAAAACACGAAAAGTACAGTAATTGCAGTACTTACTCATCTTTATTAATATTAATGAAATTAAAGTAAACCTGTGACTTTTATTTTATTTTATTTTATTTTATTTTATTTTATTTTATTTTATTTTATTTTATTTTATTTTATTACTAAAATGAATATTTATTTTTCATTTTCATTCATTCATTTTCTTGTCGGCTTAGTCCCTTTATTAATCAGGGGTCGCCACAGCGGAATGAACCGCCAACTTATCCAGCATTTGTTTTACGCAGCGAATGCCCTTCCAGCTGCAACCCATCTCTGGGAAACATCCATACACACTCACTCACAAACACACACTATGGACAATTTAGCTCACCCAATTCCCCTATAGCGCATGTCTTTGGACTGTGGGAGAAACCGGAGCACCCGGAGGAAACCCACGCAACCACGGGGAGAACATGCAAACTCCACACAGAAATGCCAACTGGCCCAGCCGAGGCTCGAACCAGTGACCTTCTTGCTGTGAGGCGATTGTGCTACCCACTAGGCCACCGTGGCGCCCTATTTTTCATTTTATTTCTGTTTATTTATTATTTCACATCCTTTACAATAAGGTTCCATTAGTCAATGTATTTACTGACATGAACAAACAATGAAAAATAAAATTATTACAGTATTTATTTACCTTTGTTAACATTAGTTATTACAAATAAAGTAAATAAATTGAGCCCTATTATAAAGTGGGACCTTAATTGTTTTATTTTATTTTATTTTATTTTATTTTGTTTTATTTTATTTTATTTTATTTTATTTTATTTTATTTTATTTTATTTTATTTTATTTTATTTTATTTTATTTTTAAAATATATTATTTTGTTTACATCACAAAGTCCCATTAGTTAATGTTAGGTAATGTATTCACTGACATGAATGAACAATGGAAAAATTAATATATTACAGTACTTATTCACTTTTTAATGAACAAAAAGTAAATACATATCATTAACTAATGGTGACCTTTATTTACTTTATTTTTTATTATTAATTATTTTATTACTAAAATAAATTATTTTATTTGCTTTATAATAAGGTTCCATTAGTTAATGTTATTTAACATATTTACTAACATGAACAAACAATAAAAAATACATTTATGACTGCATTTATTCATTCATTTTCTTTTCGGCTTAGTCCCTTTATTAATCCGGGGTCGCCACAGCGGAATGAACCGCCAACTTATCTGGCATTTGTTTTACGCAGCGGATGCCCTTCCAGCCACAACCCATTTCTGGGAAACATCCATACATTCTCATTCACACACATACACTACGGACAATTTAGCTTACCCAATTCACCTGTACCGCATGTCTTTGGACTGTGGGGGAAACCGGAGCACCCGGAGGAAACCCACGCAACCACGGGGAGAACATGCAGACTCCACACAGAAATGCCAACTGGCCCAACCGGGGATCGAACCAGCGACCTTCTTGCTGTGAGGCGAACGTGCTACTCACGCGCCACCGTGGCGCCTACTGCATTTATTCATCTTTGCTAATGTTAGTTAATGAAAATAAAGTAAATACATAACATATGTTATTTGAAATTTAATATAAAGTGTGGATTTTATTTATTATTTATTTTTATTTTTTTAAAAAATTATTATTATATAGGAATAGGAATCCCACGCCAACACAGGCAATAAGTTGGCGGTTCATTTCGCTGTGGCGACCCCATAAAGGGACTAAACTGAAAATAAAATAAATGAATGAATAATTTAATTTAATTTAATTTAATTTAATTTAATTTAATTTAATTTAATTTAATTTAATTTAATTTAATTTAATATTTCTTTATCATGTTGCAAATTCTTTTTCATGGTCTTACTGTAGTTAACAATAATAATTCTGCTAATATTCAAGCTTCAAAATTGTGTCTGCAAACTTACAATGATGTGAATAATTTAATGCACGTAATGAAAAGGGATGCGGTTAGATTTATAAGATCTCTGTCCGGTCAGACCAGATGTTTGTCTTCTTCCCATGGATATTCCAGGGCTGTAGGGCCATAAAGCCTCTTTAATGATGGATATTCTGTGTTTTCAACAACTCCGAGACGTAATAATTATGTGAACTCTTCAAAGAGCCTTCCAGCTGCTCACGACAAGCCCAAACACCATCTCTGAACGACAGAAAGGAGAACTAAACTCCACAGGACCACAGAAATCACACCACAAAATATACAGACACACACATCTGCAGTATATGATCAGTCCCGTTTCTGTCCCGTTTCTGACTCTGAGCCTTAAAAACACAAACATTCCTGCATAATTATGTTCTCCCTCCTGATAGATTTTAATTATTTTGTATAATATTAACGGAGAGGAGTGTTTTTTTTCAACACATTGTGATGTTATTGTACTTGTTAAAGGGATAGTTCACTTAAAACTAAAAATTCTGTCATCATTATCTCTTCCTTTACTTGTTTCAAACATTTATGACTTTCTTTTTTTCAGTTTAAAGGTGCAGTATGTGAGTGTTCGACTCTTCTAAAGCATTAAAACACCGTCATATGTTTGCAGATATTTCTAAACATGCTCAGTGAACATTCTCGTTTATCTGAAAAACACTGCTGAAGATATTCTGCTTTGAAAATGTGCGTTACGTGCCAGAACGTCTGTCTTTGTTTTTGTTTTTTTGTTTTTTTTAATATTATGTTTTATTTTTTCCTTTTTTAAAACAGTTCAGAACAAAACAAACAAAACCAACAATAAAAAATACATACAAAAAAAAACAATACAAGTGTCAAGGGTCACCGAATATAATCTTATTTACATTCGTACTTATCGTTGATGGAATGTTGCTATATAAATTATGTTAAGGGTTACATATAAAAGATCAACAGGGTTCAAATCTATAAAAATATATATAAAGTAGAAGCACCACAATGAGATTAAAACAATACATCTCTTCTCAACCATTTACCCCATTATGCAGAAATTTTATAGGCTTGATGTCTCAAGGAAAATGTCAGTACTTCCATGTCATACACCTCTTTAACAATATCATACCATTCGCTTACAGATGGAGGATCTTCCTTGAGCCAGTTTGTTAAAGGATCTTCCTTGAGCCAGTTTCCTTAATTGCCTTTTTGCTAGTTATTAGTAGTGTATTAAGAAGATATACATCATTTTTTGGTATTTCTGCAGAATAAATTCCCAGGTACATCGTTTTAAAATTAAATTCCAGATTCAATCCCAATATTGCATTTATCTCTTTATTTAAATCTTGCCAATAGGTGTGTATAATATTACAATCCCAAAATATGTGGAAATGATCAGCCAATACATTGCCACATTTTCTCCAGCATTCACCATTTTTTTTTTATCTCTAGTTTGAAAGTATTTTATTTTAGGTGTTATAAAGAACCTGATAACATTTTTCCAGTCTGTCTTTGTTTTGGTCATTTAACCCGCCCAATGCCAGTGTAGCCAATTATATTCCAGCAGCCTGGGTTACCTTGATGGAAAACAGCATATTTAATTCAGTCATGAAGGCTCTCAAAGCATGCATCTGTGACCAAAATGCGACCTCTGGTGGACAGTAGCAGACTCTGAAATGAGACGCAGATTCTAGTTCAACATGAGGTGGTTATTAATTAGCGAATAATATAAATATTAGGAAGGTAATCATTAGGTGAGCAGGTTACATTGTAACCCCATGTCCTAACAACACTCTACGTGACGAGATACGCAGTGATAAGAAATTTGCAACCCAGGCTCATTCTGAGAACGTACGTTTCTGGAGGCTGCGGTATACGTCTGGGGAGATTCGTCTTTTTGCACTTTTTGTTTTTGCGAATCCACGAGAGGCCGCTGCGTACGCTTTTTGAGATCTTAAATGTCTTTCGCAAATGCCCTTCGCGCCTGCTGTTCTCGCGTAAACCCACCAGAGGCCGCTGTCGGCTGATTGTTTGTAGTGCTGCATGATTAATCATATCGCAATCGCGATGTCAGCCTATGCGATTACATTACAGCAAATCTTGCGATTATATTAAATATACAAATGCATTGGTGGACGTAACAAGACATTCATTCTAAGTGCTGTATGACCATTAGAGGAAGACATTTTTTCGAGAATCACACGAGTCACAGGATTCCCGCAGGATTCCTGTGGGATGGGAGTTATCTTTGCTTTTAATCACGGGATTGGGACGGTACAGGATTAAATAGTTTACGGGAGCAGACGGGAGCGGGAATCAACTAATATGGGGATGACAAAAAAAGAAAGAAAATGCACCGCCATTTTTGTTGTTTCCTTTTAATGCGATTACAATGTAACGCAATTACACACACACATTCATTCATTCATTATGATTATATAAAATAAGTAATAGCATACTTTCTGAGAGCAATGTTTTACTAGGACAAGAAAGCAGATCAGAAAATAAGCATATACAAAAAAAAAAACAATAATACAAAGTGATGCATATAAAATATTGTTATATTTCATTTAATAATTGCAAGTATATGAAAATAAGTTTACATTAATGCAGATATTTATTTAGTAAAAATTGTTTATTTTGAAACCATTTCAAGTTTAACAAACGCACACTTCAGCATTATTACTAATCTGTTTGTGCAATTTTATTAAAAACCCATCAAGTTGACTTACAATACCATTTATTGCAAATCGCAATATTGCCCTCAATAATCGCAATATGACAATTTTCCCAAATCGTGCAGCCCTAATTGTTTGCATACCTGTCAACCCTCCCGTTTTTCCCAGGATTCTCCCGTATTTTACAGTTCTATCCCGCTATCATCCCGTAAAGGTGTTTTCCCGTATTCCTCCCGTATTTTCAGTCTTTCTCTGAAGGGTGGCGATAAAAATTAAAGAGTCGATCCTCCCTATACGCAACCCATACCGCCGAACCACCAGGGGCCGCCCCTTGCTCTTAAATGTAAGTCAGTTCTGTGCTTTCGGTTTATTTAGGCATGAAACACTTTGTAATAAATATAAAAACAGCAGGATTCCCTTTCCTGTTCATTACAGGTGACGTCGCTCCTCCTGTGCAATCCTCAAAACAGTCATAAAGCGGTGCGTGACTGTCAGACGCGCTCCATAGTGATAAACAGACGCTGTTTCCCAAACGGATTCTGTACACGCGATTTGAAGCGTAGCGAAAGTCTGGGTTTTGGGTGCGTGCTTGAACAGGCATATACACATAACTAATAATAATAACAGCTAAAGATGTCAATCTTGATGAGTTTTTTATTTAAACACAACTAATTTTGTCCTAAATGAACAAAAAACGTGAGGAAAGCAGTCGAATGCTTCATTATAGCGTTAGATGTGTGCATTATTAAAGTGACACCTCTGTTATTTAATGTAATCAAACTAAAAATCTAAATAAATGAGATTCATTCGCTGCTCTTTATTCAGAATGTGTGAGTTATACTGTGAGAAAAAGATTAATGAGATTTGATACCTTGATTCTATTCCTTTATAATAGCTCATTTTAATAAGCTAAACTGTTTGCTAATGTACACTATTACATTTCCTTTTGTAAATAATAATAGTAAAAAATATTACTTGTTACCAAAACATTGTTACCAGACAAAAACATTCTTCAAAATATCTTCTTTTGAGTTCAACAGAAGAAAGAAATGCGTAGAGGTTTATAACCACTTAAGGGTGAGTAAATAAATTTTTTGGAGGGCACTGGCCCTTCAAATTGAAGAAAGACCGTTTCCAAAATAGACTTGTTTAATAATATTTAGTATTCTCAGTATAAATGACAATACTACATGCATGTAAATATGACATTACTAATCACAATTAAGATGTAATTACAGTATGCTTTGTCATAAAACGGTGCCTAATTTAAGAATTGCAAGGTCCCGGAACAGATCGGGGTAACGACAGTGTCGCGGACTAAAGTGAAGAGCTGGGGGGGTGGACGGGTAGGGTATGGTGGTGTATGGCGGATGGGTGTCGCCAGGGGCGCCGCTGGCTGGCAGGGGCCCTATGGCAACCTTTGCGGGGATGCGTTGGGTAGTGTCATTAGGCCCCTTATAATATCTCTGGGGGCCCCCAAACTGCTTGGGCCCTTAGAATCGTCCTAACTTTTCCCCTCCTAGCGGCGCCCCTGGGTGTCGCGGACGAAATTATAAGTGAACAGCAGACGGGGGAGTAGGCCGGTTGAGGAGGAGGATCAGTAAAATAAGGTGCCTGATCCGGCGTGTTCCGGCACAAATTAAGCTCTGTGATAAAACATTATGCATTATTAATGAATGCATTGAAGAGTTAATACATTAATCAAACTGATCTATTGTCGATTGTTTCGGAGTCCTTTCAGGCAGATTTCATTCACATTTAAATGCACGAACATAAAGACAGTGTTCACTCATTCTGAATTGCCCTCAGAGCAGGTTTTCTTTTCTCCTGAACCGTGAAGTGAGATGTTTGACACCATCAATCTAGATGTGTTGTATTGAGTTTCAGAGAGAAGACGTCTGAAAAAACACCCCACAAAAACACTTCCACCCCTCCTGTCACTCAACACCCTGACATCTGGAATTTCAGAAATGAAAGAGAGAGAAGAGAGTGTGTGTGTGTGTGTGTGTATGTGTGTGTGTGTGTGTGTGTGTGTGTGTGTGTGTGTGTGTGTGCAGTGGTGTACAGTAACTAATTATAAATACTAAGACTACTGTAATTGAGTAGTTTTGTTCAGGAATTGTCCTTCACTGAGTAGTTTTATAAATGTGGACTTTTACTTCCCCTTGAGCACATGTTTAGTGCAGTATCAGTGCTTTTCCTCCACTACTGTCCTTCATCCTGCAGTCACTACTGTATTTCTGTCTTGTCTATGGTCATTGTCTACAGTAGAAAGATCAGTCCTGTGATTCCTGTCCAATTAAATCACACATAGAAAGTAAATCACATCATACTGAACAACCTCAAGACATGGGCGCTTTATAAACGCAGCAAACCTTTGGGGAACATTAAAAATGTCCAAGAAGATGTCCAAAATCTGCACACGCAATGATCCAGAGACTGTTTATAGACTGCATGTGTCTGAAAATGATGGATGTCGACTGTATGAGGACTGAAATCACCAAACAGCCTTAAACTATCACTAAATGGAACGAATGAAGAATGGAAGGAAGGGCCAAATAAAAGGAAGGACCAAACAAGGAATGGAAGGAAGGATCGAAGAACCAAATAAATGAAGGATTCAAGGAAGGACTGAACAAACTAAGGAAAAAAAGAAGGAACGAATGAACGAATGAACAAAGGACCTAATGAAGGAACAAAAATATGAAAGAAAGAATGAGCGAACAAATGAAGAGAGGAAAGAAGGAAGGACCAAACGAATGAAGGAAGAATTCAAGGAAGGACTGAACAAACTAAGGAAGGAAGGAACGGACAAACGAATGAATGAACAAAAGGATCTAATGAAGGAAGGAACAAAAATATGAACGAACGAACGAACGAGTGAACAAACGAATGAATGAAGGAAGGAGAGAACAAATAAATAATTAAAGGAAGGTTGGAAGGAACGAATGAAAATAGGAAGATCCCTAAATACACCACACGTTGTTTGTGCAGGGATGTGTAAACGTAACATTCTGTAAACGCATCAGCTTTTCTACAGTGTAATACTCACTGCTCACTACTCTTGAGTACTTCTAGAAGGTCTACTTTTTACTCTTACTTTGAGTAATATTTACTACAGATACTTTTACTCTACTCGCACTACATTTTTGGGCAAGTAATGGTTCTTTTACTTGAGTAGGATTTTTCAGTACTCTTTACACCACTGTGTGAGCGTAGTACTGCAATATGGCTGTATATATGCTGATATACAGCCATATTACACTGCTACGAGTGTGATATTGCGTTTATTCAACAAATTGACGGCACAATCGTGTATATAAAAAAGAAAATCAAACACGGAATATTTGAATATTTTATATTTGAATATTTATTCATTCATTTTTATTTATTTATTTATTTATTTATTTATTTATTTATTTATTTATTT
>CAIGQQ010007204.1:969483-981150 GCA_903798035.1 Danio albolineatus | reverse complement strand
ATATATATATATAATAAAATTAAAATAAAAGTTACACACATACATTAGAATAAATTGGAATATGTTAAAACAACATTTATTATTAAATATGAATAATAATAATAAATTCTACTTTTATAAAATATCACAATGCAAATTATATCTATATTTCTACATCAGTACTTTTGTTTTGTATATTTTTTTGTGTTTTATGTATGTTTGTGTATTTATATATACATAATAAATATACACCACACACTTATTGTGTAAATACAAACTTTTATTTTGGATAAATCATGATTAATCGTTTTGGGGAAGAAAAATAAATGCAGTAAAATGTGCCGTTATTATCTATTATCTGGTCATCTACCATTAATAAAGTAAATAGTCATTTGCTTGACTGTAATCATTAAATCGGTCATCAGTCTCTCAGGTCTGTGTGAATCAATGAAGTGACTGTAATATTAGTGAAACCATTGCCTGTGTGTGCGTGTGCGTGTGCGTGTGCGTGTGCGTGTGCGTGTGTGTGTGTGTGTGTGTTGTTTTATCTACACTAGTGAAGGCTCCATTGTCCTCTCTTATATACTGAAGTATGAAACGAGTCACTAGTGTTGACATGTCCTGGTCTTCACTAATGAAAGTGCTTCTAAATAGTGCAGAAGAGTTTTATTAGTGTCTGATGATGAGCATTAACCTGAGAGAACAACAACAATCAGAGTCTGTGTCATGTCCACACTGTCTGTGTGTGTGTGTGTGCGTCTGTGTGTGCGAGTGTGTCTTTATGTTTGTGTTATGTCTGTTTGTGTGTGTGTTTATATTTATTTGTTTGTGTGTGCGTGTGCGGGCACATGTGTCCGTGTGTGTGTGCATGTCTGTGTGTGTGTTTGTGTGTTTATCTGTGTGTGTGCATTTGTGTGTGCGTGTTTATTTGTGTGTCTCTGTGTGGGTGTGCGCGCGTGTGTCTCTGTGTGCATGTCTGTTTTTTGTGTTCATCTGTGTGTGTGTGTGTGTGTTCATCTGTGTGCATGTTGGTGTGTGCATGTGTGTGTGCATCTTTGTGTGTCTGGTTGTGTTGTGTGTGTGTTTGTGTTATTGTCTTTGTGTATTTGTGTTATTGTCTGTGTGTGTTTCTGTTATTGTCTGTCTGTGTGTGTTTATTTGTGTGTGTGTGTGTATTTGTGTTACTGTGCGTGTATGTCTGTGTGTATGTATGAGTATGTCTCTGTGTCTGTCTGTGTATCTGTGCATGCGTGTGTTTATGTGTGTGTCTCGGTTTGTGTTTGTGTGTACACGTGTGCGTGTATTTGTGTTATTGTTTCTGTGTGTGTTTGTGTTATTATCTGTGTGTATTTGTGTTATTGTCTGTATGTGTGTTCATTTGTGTGTGTGTATTTGTATTACTGTGTGTGTCTCTGTGTGTATGTATGAGTATGTCTCTGTGTCTGTCTGTGTATCTGTGCATGCGTGTGTTTATTTGTGTTTATG
The DNA here is from genome assembly GCA_903798035.1 of Danio albolineatus. NCBI lineage: Eukaryota > Metazoa > Chordata > Actinopteri > Cypriniformes > Danionidae > Danio > Danio albolineatus. The sequence goes on along the minus strand of CAIGQQ010007204.1, from coordinate 979,686 downwards.
TGTGTGTCTCGGTTTGTGTTTGTGTGTATGCGTGTGTGTGTATTTGTGTTGTTGTTTCTGTGTGTATTTGTGTTATTGTCTGTGTGTGTGTGTGTGTGTATTTGTGTTACTGTGTGTGTTATTGTCTCTGTGTGTATGTATGTGTGTGTGTGTCTGTCTGTGTATCTGTGCATGCGCGTGTGTATTTGTGTTATTGTCTATGTGTGTGTAATTGTGGTATTGTCAGTGTGTGTGAGTGTTTATTTGTGTGTGTGTATTTGTATTACTGTGTGTGTGTGTGTATGTACGAGTATGTATCTGTGGCTGTCTGTGTATCTGTGCATGCGTGTGTGTATTTGTGTTATTGTGTGTGTGTGTGTGTGCGCGTATGTGCCTGTGTGTAATTGTGGTATTGTCAGTGTGTGTGTGTGTGTGTGTTTGTGTGTGTGTTTATTTGCGTGTGTGTGTATTTGCGGTATTGTCTGTGTGTGTGTGTGCGCGTATGTGCCTGTGTGTAATTGTGGTATTGTCAGTGTGTGTGTGTGTGTGTGTTTGTGTGTGTGTTTATTTGTGTGTGTGTGTGTGTATTTGCGGTATTGTCTGTGTGTGTGTGTGCGCGTATGTGCCTGTGTGTAATTGTGGTATTGTGAGTGTGTGTGTGTGTGTGTTTGTGTGTGTGTTTATTTGCGTGTGTGTGTATTTGCGGTATTGTCTGTGTGTGTGTGTGCGCGTATGTGCCTGTGTGTAATTGTGGTATTGTCAGTGTGTGTGTGTGTGTTTATTTGTGTGTGTGTATTTGTATTACTGTGTGTGTGTATGTCTCTGTGTGCATGTATGAGTATGTCTCTGTGTCTGTCTGTGTATCTGCATGCGTGTGTTTATTTGTGTTTATGTGTGTGTCTCAGTTTGTGTTTGTGGGTACGCCCGGACGCGTGTGTGTGTATATTTGTGTTATTGTTTTTGTGTGTGTGTGTATGTGTATGTATGAGTATGACTCTGTGTCTGTCTGTGTATGTATGTGTGCGTGTGTTTATTTGTGGGTTTATGTGTGTATATATAAATGTGTGTGTGTGTGTGTGTGAGTGATTGTGAACGTGCTTCATTCCAGCAGTGTATACTCCAGCATGTTTGCTGATTGTAATGTCCGCTGTTTCATGTGATGCAGGACAGAGAGGAGCACATGACCGACTGAGTGACTGACCGCAGCTCAGAGAAACTACTGTGAGTACAGCTCTGTCTCTCTCTCTCTCTCTCTCTCTCCCTTTTTCTTTCTCTTTCTCTTTCTCTTTCTTGGAGGCTTTTTTTATATAAAAGTCTCCTTCCAAGATGTGGATGCACTGATATAAATAATTGACCGATATGATAACCGATAACTCTTTAGATTTGGAGGCCGAAAGCTGATATTTTAGCAAATAAATCTATATATTTTCTCATATTTTATGCATGATTGGAAAAAAAAAACATATACAGTGAACTTCAGAAAAGAACTGATCTCTAAACTTCAATAATAAACTTTTCTATCGCCAGCTTTCTTTTATATAAATAAAAATCGACTACATGTTGGAAAAAAAGAATAAATAAATCAAACAAGTAATTAAATATGAACTAAAATCAAAATACCAGTCAAATAATAAAATAGATGCTTGCAGCAAGTGGTTCAACCAGTGGAAAAAATACATAATTTATCTGGTTAAAGATATTGGCCTTATTTTGTTATTGAACCCATTATGATCACATTGCCAGGTTGCTCTTACTATCAAACATATTTTGTTGGAATGTGAAAGTTTTAATACAATTAGACAACATTTTTATAAGGATGGACATTTCTAAAAAAAGTACCACCAGGAAGAGTCTTAAATTATTTATCAAAAATTGAGCTGAAAAATCATATTTAACTTTGAATATATTTTTGTGTGAATTTTATTTATTTATATTTTATGTATTTATCTAAGTAACTTTTTATTATAATATGAATTTGTTTTTATCATGTAATATTTTGATGTACATCCATCTTGCCATGAAATAGCCGTGAGGTTGCTGATGTGGCAATAAATAAATAAATAAACAAATTATGATAACATTAAAAATGGGCTTTATCACTTTTTGCCACCAATTTGCTTGACGTATATTTGAAAACAATAAAAAAAAATGCATTTATCCGCCGATATGAATATGTTTGGCGATATATTGTGCATCTCTAGTGTTGATGTTTTGAAAGGATGTTATGACACTGAAATAGATTTAAAGGTCAGCTATGATGAAAATCTTCTGTAAGCTGTTTGGACAGGACTGTGTGTAGTACAGTGTGTCCACAGTCATACTGGAGTGATAGAAACATAAAAAGTCTTTATTTTATTTTATTTTTTTAATTTCCTGATGTTAAAATAGGATCTGAATCCCTCCCATTTTGAGGCCGACCACAACATAGGAGTGTAGTTTCCCCGTCCACCGAATTGATTGACAGCCACGTATTAACATGTCTCCATAGTAACGTGTATAATAATGTCAACAAGACGGAACGTGCGCAAAGCAACCGGGATTAAAAGATCTGTTCAGCGCTCTGTGATCATCAGTCTTCATCAAATGTGATCAAGAGTGTGTTTCACAAGTTTAAAATCTTCCTAAAACAGTGTATGTTAATGAATTACATTGATTTACTTCAGCTTTACTTCATCACCACAGCCGCGCGTCAGTACAGTTATAAAAGAAGTGTTTATATCCACTGTTTATATCCAGGTTAATCTCCACTGCTGTATGGATATCTGTTACGTTAATGCACAAAATAAACCTGATTTAAAGTCCTCAAACAGAAGCGTTTCTATCCCAGTTTGAGGACATTAAATCAGGTTTATTTTGTACATTAACATAACAGATACATACAGCAGTGGATATTAACCTGTATCCTGACACATTTGCGTGCAGAAACGTTAAATGCACACGCTGTGTGTCAACTATGTGTGTGTGCACATGAACTTTGTAACACGATGTGTGTGACTCATCATTGCAGAAAGGCTTGAATTAACTTCACAACAAATACATCAAATAATCATTGGGAAAGTTCTTACTGTAGTATTTCTCACAGACGTTACGTGAGATCTGCTTAATGTGTTTTTGTGAAGTATTTCTGTAATTTATCTCCTGCCTGTTGAATAATCGATGCAAACAACACATTAAAATACTAAGTTAGCTTGACTAGTTCTGTGTGTTGGGGTCATATTTCTGATTGAGCTCTTCTCTGTTGTAGATTTTGAAGGATGATTTATTTGAGGCAGTAAAGGTAAGTAACATTTCTCAAGTTATCAGAAACAATCATAAAGCTCCAAGAGGACAAGAGGCTCCTATATTTATTCATTTATTATTATTTATTTTTATAGAGTAAATTACACCACTAGTCTAAAATGTGGACCTTTTGAAACTTTTTAATAATTTGCTAATTTGTCTGTTATGCTAATGTGGCATTGGCTTGAATTTATCCTGGATAATATTGTTTTTTATTATTATTTTCGATATTAAACATTTTATTTATTTGATTGTAAATTAAGTGACTGTTTTTCAGGATTCTTTGCTTAACTAAAAGTTCAGATATGCTGAATTTGTGTTAAATTTTTATACATTATTATTGTTTCTGTTATTGTGTAATTACATTGTTTTTATTATCATTATTATTATTATGAACAAACTATCCCTTTAAGCATGTTCCGTTGTCTTGATAACTGTGACTTTATTCAGCAAAATAAAATGTGTGTAACAAAAAAATACAAATACAAAAAATTATACAAAACAGTTCAATTTATGCGCTTTTAAGCAAGTACATTATAAATATCTTCAATTATATTATCTAAAAACAAAAGGTAATCACTTTTTTTAGCGGAAATGTAAGGCACAGGATGTAATTTTGGCCACTAGAGGGCGCATATTTACAACAAACAAAAGCACACAGCACACACTCCGTCTGCCCCTTTTAGGCTTTGATCCTAATTGTGGTGTTTTGGTGACTGTCGTGGAGGTCTGCACCCGACCAGATTTCTTGCGGCGCTGGAATAAATTTCCAAAATATAACACAGTTGCAGTTGGTAACTCTGGTGTAATTTGAATGGGAGCGTTATATATAATATAGCGCTCTCGAGTCCCGACGTTATTTCAGAACAGCATATCTGTGATTTCCTCTTTGTTATTGAGCACCGGTACAGCCAGTGCTCACGACTGACACACATGCTGAACGCATGACTGGTGCTTTCTGCACGTGCTTTATATACACACAGTCTGTGCGTGCATCATCTGCATAACGGTCCTCAGAGCCAGCTTTACCAACCTGGCAGAGCAAAGTGAAGATGCGCTGTCCTTCAGCCTGCATTAGAAAAGGGTCAGTTTACTGTTAGTGGACCCACATCAGGCAAATCAGATGTATGTCTTTTTCATGTGTCATAGACGCAAATGGAAAAAAATGACCCTTTGCGCCATGCGATAACACCTTAAAGTTTTACCCTTTAGCGATCAAGGGGGGGGTTGATCACCGGATGCGCCGCTTGGTGCCGCGCCATCCATTTTAGAATTCTAAACATAGATTTCTATCAGGGTACACACACCAGCGCTGCAAGTTGGCATCGATCACCTACGACTCAGAACACTATTATTTATATATTAATAAATAAACTGACATTTTCAATCTACTATAACCTTCTATGTGAAGCTGCTTTGACACAATCTACATTGTAAAAGCGCTATACAAATAAAGGTGAAGTGAATTGAATTGAATTGTTCATTTTTCTGCAGCGACTCAGAGCGCCATTAAAAATAATTTCATCTTAAATAACATGAAATGTGCGCCTCTGGTGAATGTTACTTCTAATTGTCATGCCCCATTCACACGGGGCTTCAGCGTCAACGCTTGACGGAGGGCGTGTCTAAAATTTGTCATAGTAGCGTCAGCCAATAAAATTAGACCGGAACTGAGCAATAAAACGCGGTATTGTGAAACAAGATGGACGCCAACGTGGTTGCGCTAGCTGTTTTCTATATTAGGCTGTTTCTCAATTCCAAGAATGCAGAGAACGGACTCGTGTTCTTCTGAAGACTGGTCTTGCCAGGTCACATCGGGAGAACGAACTCGGGAGACCGCGAGGACAGAGAACGCGTCCTGTGAGAAATGAGATGCTGCGTTCTTCCTGATGGTCACATGACCCTTGCGCGTCTTTAACCGAAAATTATTTAAACATTACAGCATTTTTACAGCGATTTATTGTTTTTATTTATTGTTTCACAATATATACTCTGCATAAAGACTTCAAAATTGTATGCTGCACATCACAAATAAAAGATTTTAATACGAATTTCAACAAACAGACACCCTTGAGGTGTTGATGCTTTTATTAAGATGTTCATGGTAATGTTTACTGTCACCATCTCATTTAGGGAAACTCCTGAGATAAATAAGTATATCTCTGAACTTAAATGATAAATCTATACGAAATGCTGCGATTCCCACCTCCAGTCGCAATGACTTCTGGGACTTCTAGAGCGAGTTCGATGCTCAAGTCTGCATCGTCGCATCCTCGATATCAAGAACACATCCGGGAACTTTCACGCGTCCTCCGTTCTTGCGGTCTTGAGTATTGGAACTGAACTTCGGCAGTTGATGATGACGTTACACGAGAACACGAGGACACAAGACCGCTGAAGAACACATATTGAGAAACAGCCTTACATTTCACCTAATATTTTACTGTGTATTTGACTGGCGGAGCACTATCCTTTTGCGGTACATCCTATGGATGGTACTTGTCCTGATGGGTCCAATACACACCAGATTCACCAACCGCCTCTGCCACCTCCTTCCACGCCTGGTCTCTCTAGTATGAATCCCGATATATATATATATATGTAGCGATTGGTCATAGAGGACCAGGTGATTTCCGACCGCAATGATGAGTTTATCCTCTATTTTAAAATTTCCCCTCCGTTTACCGCTATTAAACTGTATGGATGCTAGGGCTGTGCAATATGGACAAAATAATCATATTGCGATTTTTGGAACAAATATTGTGATTGTGTTTTTGCTTTTTCAAGCGCGCTACACACACACATTCTACATGTATTCAGTGCACAAGAAGTGCAGAACAAAACATTTCACAATGAAATAACACAGTATTAAGTTTAATAAATAAAACTGTAGTAAAATTGTCTTTAAAACAGACGACATAAACTAACTGAAGATGAAGTAACCTCAGCTCTAGTTAAACACATACTGTACAGAGCAGCACTCACTACTGGATCAACAAAACTGTAATAAATTGCGTTAAAAAAAAGACAACAAGAAGAAATAAAGATGAATAACCTCAATTCCAGTCAGAACAATAAATAAAAACTAACGTCAATCAAAACCACCTATTCGCTTCTCCTGCTCAACTTCAGTGAGCTCTGATTGGGTAACATCTTTCTCCCGCTCAGCTTAGCTGTGATCACCCGGTGTGCTGCATCAGCTCTGATTGGTTAACAGATTAAAATCATGCACACAAGAACAAAAATAAATTAATAGGTAAAATTGCAGCCTTAAGCGATTTAATTTAACATGCGATTTAAAAATTGCATGTGCTTAAATCGAGATTTTTTTTTTGCGATTGTGATTAATTGCACAGCCCTGATGGACGCTATTGGCTACTCTCTGAGCTGGGATATTTGCATAAATCAATCCGATTGGCTGACGCTTTCACTGGCTCTTGAAAAGTTGAGAATTTCTCAACTACTTCAGAAAGCAATGCTGCTGAAGCGGCGCCGACGGATCCATTATTCAGTTCGGCAACGCCTGACGTCAACCATTCAAAGTCAATAGAAAGCGTTGATGCTGAAGCCCCGTGTGAATGGGGCGTCATAAGTGCGCCGCAATGTAGCACTGAGCGGCTGGAAGCTCAGATTTAAGGCAGCACTCATGTCTCATCACAAAGGGGCAAACAACACTGACATTTAGCCTACAATCCTTGCACAACCTGCAGCAGGGATGTCCAAGCTCGGTCCTGGAGGGCCGGTGTCCTGCAAAGTTTAGTTCCAACCCCAATTAGATACACCTGGGCTAGCTGATCAAGCTCTTACTAGGCTTTCTAGAAACATCCTTGCAGGTGTGTTGAGGCAAGTTGGAGCTAAAATCAGCAGGACACCGGCCCTTCAGGATCGAGTTTGGACATGCCTGACCTACAGTTTATCTGTTCTCTCTCTCTTTTGGTAGGACCCAAATTAAAGAGCCCATATTATACATTGAAAAGGGTCATATTTTGGTTTTGGGGGTCTCCAACAGCAGGCTGATCTGATTGCATGGTCAAAAAACACTTTCATTGTCTTATAATCTGCATTTATTTTTACCTCATTATCCCAGTGACTCCTATATGAATCGTTCAGAGATTCATTTGTTCCAAAACCCCTCCTTCGCGCGATGCTAAACTGCGCTGATTGGACCGATGACCCAGTCTGTTGCGATTGGTCGACAGCGCTCAGCGTGAGAGAATGCCCACCACGGCTTATCAACATTGAAGGAGTCATAGCGTGTGCGTGAGCTAATCTGCTAACACTCGTTTTTATCGGGAGTCGCCCGTATTTCAGACACCTCACCCCCGAAACTAACCCCCCGGACTCCCAGCATATCACTCTATTCTTAACCAGAAGTAAAAACAGCGACACACATGCAGTATTAATGCACACAGCGGCAAAAGCTAAACCATTATAAACAGCACCGCCGCTCGTGTGTAGCAGAGCTCATGGTGGCCATCGCAACAACAAACAGCAGAGGAACACGCTCAAACACATTTTAATCCGTAAACACAGCGGCAAGCGTCCCGTTTACAACGTGCTTTTAAACGCGATATGAGAATACAAGTTAACCAGAGACACTACAATCGGTTACAAGTTACAAAACACAATTAAATACATCATTTACAAGCTGGAGAAAACAATGAGGCGACCGTTTGAATCGCACTTACTCACACTTGCTGGATAGCAGGCCAGGGAAATGTCCTGGTGCTCCTAATCCTCCGTTGTAAGCACTCCTCGGAGGGGGAACAGCACATTTAATACTGAGGTATTTCTGCAGAAACTACTAACTCTTCAAAGTCTCATCTCTGGGTTCTCTGCACACTTCCAATCTCCAGCTAAGCACAGTGCTCTTCACTGTGTTGCCAGATGTAGCTGACTTATTTCAGCCTAAACCCTGTCCAAAAGGTTTTACCTGCACAATCAAATTTAATACCGCCCGATCTTGCAACTTTTTCGCACCGCTGTTGTTTGTGGGTGGGGTTGGGGGTTTCGAATCTGCGCACGCACAAATGGGCGGGGCTTATGTTTCGTGTTCACGTCATGCCGAAACAGCTAAAGACTCGTAAGCACGGCGATTCGTTTGAGGAACTATGAGTCGACTCTTTTATAGATGAATCAATAGTTTTAAACACTGTGCACTTTCAGATTTAAGCCTCAGCTGGACATTTCACTTCACTTAGAGCTGTGTGACACACTGCATACAAGCTCATTTTTAAAAACCCATAATAGGGGCTCTTTAAACACGAGATTTTGGAAATCACATCTAAATTTAGCTGGAATGGTCGGGTCGGGTAGAAAATTATTCTAAGCGGGCAGCGGGTGAACAAAGGCTGAATTTACAGTGAGAGCGGTCAGGTGTGGAATAAAACCTGGCGGGAGCGGGACTGAAACATCCGTCCCACGCAGACCTCTATACTGTTGCATTAAATTCAAATGAGACTGCTCTTTTTAAAAGAAGGCGGTGCTACAAATGCCTGTGCGTCACCATAGCGGCAGATGAAAAAACGCACTAGCTGTGTTATCAGTGCTGGTCAGGTGTGTGTGTGTGCTTCATGCTTCTGTCAGTCTATGGAGACTCCTGTCACTGTTCATCTAAAACTCCACATCTATAATCCTCTTAGTCTATGCTGACATTATCTCCAGCAGCTCAAACACTGTAATGGCTAATGGACAGACGGCTGCTTCTCACTCAGGGCTGCTGTTTATGCTAATGAGGGAGAGATGGGCACTAGTGGGCGGGGCTTTCCCCTTCTGATGACACGTACAAAGAGAGAATGTCAATCAAAGTGTTTCATTCATCAAGTCTGATTAGAACAAACACAATTAGTTCATGTTTACCATTAGAGGCTGGAGATATTCACACACTGCTGACACACAACTGGGTTTAAACCCCACATAAAAGTGAGTTTTCATAATAGGCCCCTTTTAAAAATGTCTCTCGTATTCAGTTCACAGGACGAGGACTACAACCATGTCATCTAAATCATCTCTCCTGAAAGTGATTCTCCTGGGCGATGGCGGCGTGGGGAAAAGCTCGCTCATGAACCGATACGTCACCAACAAGTTTGACGCTCATCTCTTCCACACTATCGGCGTGGAGTTCCTCAATAAAGACCTGGAGGTACATTTCCTACTGTAAATACAGTTGAAGTCACAATTATTTGCCCTGCTGAATTATAATATTTTCCCCCAAATCTGTTTAATGGAGAGGATTTTCTAATCATAATAGTTTTAATAACTCATCTCTAATAACTGATTTATTTTCTTCTTGTCATGATGACAGTAAATAATATTAGATTAGATATGCTTCAGGACACTAGTATTCAGCTTACAGTGACATTTAAAGGCTTCACTAGGGTAATTAGGGTAAAGTTAGGGTAATTAGGCAAGTCATTGTATAACAGTGGTTTGTTCTGGAGACAATCCAACACTAATATTGCTGAAGGGGGCTAATAATATTGACCTTAACATGTGTTTAACACTATTAAGAACTGCTTTTATTCTAGCAGAAATAAAACTAATAAGACTTTCTCCAGAAGAACAAATATTAGAGGAGATACTGAGAGAAACTGAATCTGAGAAACATCATTTGGGAAATATTTAAAAAAGAGAAATGCGGTGTTTGCAGCTTGCTAGGCAAGCCGCGCACCTCCATTTGAAATAACGGACTTGCGCAAACTCTAGAAAAGTCGTGATGTGCGAGGGGCCGCCGTCATTTGCGATCTCCATCATTCAGAGCTGCAACATCACTGGAGTGCCCAAAAGCACAAGGTGTGCAATACTCAGAGACACGGCCAAGGTAAGAAAGCTGAAAAACCACCACCACTGAACAACACACACAAGCTGAAACGTCAAGACTGGGCCAAGAAATATCTCCAGACTGATTTTTCTCAGGTTTTCTGGACTGATGAAATGAGAGTCTTG
>CAIGQQ010007204.1:938753-954483 GCA_903798035.1 Danio albolineatus | reverse complement strand
CCCAGTAGATCAGCAGTTTCTGAAATACTCAGACCAGCCCGCCTGGCACCAACAACCATGCCACATTCAAAGTCACTTAAATCTTGACCATGTCAACATGCCTAAATGCATTGAGCTGCTGCCATGTGATTTTCATTTACGAGCAATTGGACAGGTGTACTTAATGAAGTGAGTGTATGTGTGTGTGTGTGTATATACATATGGTTATACATATATAGTATACTTTATATTATACAGTCGTCAACGTTTAAATTTTTTGATTCCTTGTTATGGTTAAATTGAATTCTTGTTATGGTTTTATACTGTAAATGTCAAATATCATCACAATCATGTCAATAATGTTAATGCTAATGATCATCATCATACACACCTTTGATTCTGTTTTTCCAGGAGGGAGAAACTCCAGCTCAAACACTGGGTTATCGTGATGACCCACCATGACGAAGTAAAAACTCCCGGACATTGTAAATATTCCGTATTTACAGCGATATTAAATGTTACCAAGTGGTGAAACTAGCATTAGCTGTAGATGTAAACACTGGAGAATACGGACAGCGCGTCTTACCACAGCGATGACGACCTCAGCTTCTTTATAAATCACACATTCTAAAACAGACCTCGTTTAAATATATATAAATAACACATTTAATTGACGGATTTAAAGGCGAATACGAACTAAATTACAGCCCTTGTGTTTAGATCATATGCGAAGGAGAGTTCCGTTTTCCGGCTGTTGACCAGCTGACGCGAACAGCCAATGAGAGCGCTCAATACCTCACACGTGATTACGTCGATTTCGGAAACGCGTCAGTTTGTTGTTGTCAGTTACACATTTTAAAGGAGCTGCAGCGCGGGTTGCTTAGGGACTGTGCTTCGCCAATGATCGATGAATTTTGCGCTAATATTGATCGATTATAATGAGGAATCGGGTTTATTGAGTCTAGTCTATCAGAATAATCATGTCTGCGAGTAAAGAGGAGAGTTTGTCTCCGGATGAGATGCGACAGAAGCTGTATCAGACCTTCAAGAGCCGCGGGCTGCTGGACACTCTCAAGGTGCGCCGTTAAACACTCGTTAACCTCTGTTTTGACTTCATAAAGAGTATTGTTATTGTCTTCATAAGTCAATATGATGCTCTTGGAGAAATCTTTTTTTCCCCGAAAACACTCTAAATTGAGAATTAACGTTAGACTTCTATCTGTGGTTAATACTACGGTAACTTTACTGTTGCAAGCTATTCAATTCAATTCAATTCAATAGTTGCTTTATTGGCATGGCAATTGTTACAAATGTATTGCCAAAGCAGTTATAAAGTTTACAAAAATAAAAGAACATGCATATGTAATGATAAAAAAACACTAAATAGTAGAAGGAAAAATAAATAAATTAATATACATATATTATTATCCAATATATCATATTATTATTCAATATATCATATTATTATTCAGTATATCATATTATTATTCAATATGTCATATCATTCATATATATCATATTATTCAGTATATGTCATATATATATATATCATTATATCCATCCATCTGTCTGTCTGTCTGTTTATCTGTCCATCTATCTGTCTGTCTGACTGTCCGTCTGTCCATCCGTCTGTCTGTCTGTCTGTCTATCTATCTATCTATCCATCCATCTATCCGTCTGTCTATCTATCTATCTATTATACTGTCTATTATAACAATATCTGTTTGTCTGTATGTCTGTCTGTCTCTCTTTCTATCTGTTTGTTCGTTTGCCCGTCCGTCCATCTATCCGTCTATCCAACTCTATGTCTGTCTGTCTCTGCATCTGTCTGTCCGTCCGTCTGTCATAATCAGTGAGTCAAACCCTTATCAAGCGGCCCATGCAGCTGCAGACACACAACTGTTCTCCAGCAGTTGTTGATAAGCTGTTGTGATTTGTGTTTGTTGTTCAGACGCAGCTGCGGAATCAGCTGATCCAGGAGCTGCAGGCGCCGGTGCGCAGAGGAGAATCCGCTTCCAGACGCTCTGCAGATCACACTGACTCTGTGTTAGTTTCTGCGTGCAACAGTGTGGTGGTCGATCACCTGCGCAGCGCTGGCTATGAGTACACACTGTCTGTCTTCCAGCCCGAATGCGGACTGAGCAAAGACAAGGTGATTTCACATATCTTTAATAACTGATGTTTTATCTTCACCATGATGACAGCACATAATATTATACTAGATATTCTTCAATACACTAGTATTCAGCTTACAGTGACATTTAAAGGCTTCACTAGGGTAATTAGGGTAAAGTTAGGGTAATTAGGCAAGTCATTGTATAACAGTGGTTTGTTCTGGAGACAATCCAACACTAATATTGCTGAAGGGGGCTAATAATATTGACCTTAACATGCTTTAAAACTATTAAAACTGTTTTTATTCTAGCTGAAATAAAACAAATAAGACTTTCTCCAGAAGAACAAACATTAGCGGAAATACTGTGAGAAACTCCTGAATCTGAGAAACATCATTTGGGGAATATTGGAAGTCCAAGATAACTTCAATTTGAATTTGCAGTCATGTTTTATGCTTTCCTCACTGTGTTGTGCAGCTTCTCAAAGAGGCTGTTATTAAATAAAAATGTTCATAAATTATAATTTTTTGAAATCTAATATTTACTAATGATTAATTTATTGTTAAATGTTACATTATAAGTGTGACACACAATAAAAAACTGCATTTTTTTTTTTTTTGGCTTGAATTGAAGGTGTTATCGAGTCGTGACGTTCTGCAGATCATGAAAATCAGCCCTCATATGCCCTTATACAAATCTCTGGTAAGAACGTTTAGGCTCCTGTGTGTATAAAAGCCATTGAGTTATTCATTATTGTTTTGGTATAACACACTTGTTCTTTAACATGTCGACAGGTTTCAAATATCCAGAGGGGACAGACAGGTAGGGTTTACTTTTTGTATTATTGACTGAACTGGGCTCTGTAATTAAACTAAATATTGCAATAGACCAAGGGATATATAAATATCAGGGTTCATACGGTCATGGAAAACCTGGAAAAGTTATGGAATTTTGACATGGCATTTTCCAAGCCAGGAAAACTTTTGGAAAAAAAAAATCCCACTAAGTTTTGGAAAAAGTCATGGAAAACAGATATCTGTATACTCGAGTAGAGGTTATTTACTTCTTTTTTTTCCTTGGCCAATCATATACTCTCACTTTATTAGTGCGGCGTAAGCATTATTTAAATCAATTTTACATTGTTATAAATTTAAACTGAATAGATTGTTGCGTGTTTTACCATATACTGTAATAACATGCATCGTTTTTCCTTTTACCACGCATATTTAGACATTGCATGAAACATTAGTTCATGAAATTTTACTTGAATGTCTTGGAAAAGTCATGAAATTTTAGTAGTAAGATGTCTATGAACCCTGAAATACAAATGTATAAAATAATATATAAAAATTATAATATCTTGCAAGTTTAGACCAAAACGTTTGTGTATGATTAGTTATCTCAGCTTAACGGCTATTACACAGTGTGATTATATTGATGTAGTTGATGGACAAAATCTTAACAAAGCCAAAACCTGGCTTCATCTCTAAAATGATTTTGCTTTTTGGCTGACATTACATTTTATTTGACCTTTCCAAATGCCTCATGTAGATTTCTGGTTTTCTTCTGATGGTAAACACCCACTTTTGATAATTCACTCAATGTCTAATAAGTGAAATGCCATCGTGTGTTCAGATTCTCAGTCCTTATCTGTCAGAGAATGGAAGTATATTAGTCTTTTAACATGTAGTAATTGTGAAACAAACGTCAATAATTGCAACACACTTTTTGTACACATATACTCTTATTCAACAACATACTTTACATGCCAATTTGCACATAACAGCTACACATATAACGTTGTATATAGTAATATGCTTGTACATACACTTATCAATTTGGATTTTTCCATTCACTACTTCTATTTTTTAAATATATTTATTATCTGTTTTTTTGTCCTGTCTCTGTCATTTTGTTGCACTGTAGAAGCAAATGCAAATCCTAAACAAACTCCTCATAAATGTGGATGATCCTCATATGGTCTGTAATCAACCTCATGATGAATATGATTTACTCTGCAGGTTTTCTAATGAGTCTGTTGATGGAGCTGACTGACCACAGCGTTTACAGAGACTACAGTGATCATTCAACCCAAACCACCTCTATAGCAGCACATAAGGAGTCTCTGGGTGAGCCTGTATTTGTGGTCAATCTTACTCTGAATCTGCAAGATTAATTTCTTCAATTCTTAATCATTCGGCTGATTGAAAAGTGCCCACAGTAGCTGTCAATACCAATACACCACAATCATTCATTCATTCATTTTCCTTTCGGCTTAGTCCCTTTATTAATCCGGGGTCGCCACAGCGGAATGAACCCCCAACTTATCCAGCATTTTGTTTTACGCAGCGGATGCCCTTCCAGCCGCAACCCATCTCTGGGAAACACATCCATACATTCTCATTCACACACATAGGCGAACGTGCTAACCACTAGACCACCGTGGCGCCCACACCACAATCAGTCTACTGTAATTTATAATTAGTCTTTAAAGAGCCCCTATTCTACATTAAAAAGGGTCATATTTTGGTTTTGGGGGTCTCCAACAGCAGGCTAATATGCATGCATGGTCAAAAAACACTTTCATTGTCTTATAATCTTCACTGTCTTAAATCTAAAAGTGCACAGTGTTTAAAACTATTGATTCATCTATAAAAGAGTCGACTCATAGTTCCTCAAACGAATCGCCGTGTTTACGAGTCTTTAGCCGTTTCGGCATGACGTGAACACGAAACATAAGCCCCATCCATTTGTGTGCGCGCAGCCCCGGGGAAGATTCGAAACCCCCAACCCCGCCCACAAACAACAGCGGCGAGCAAAGGTTGCCAGATTGGGCGGTTTTGAATCTGATTGTGCAGGTAAAAACCTTTTGGAGAGGGTTTGGACTGGAGTCAGTCAGCTACATCTGGCAACACAGAGAAGAGCTCTCCATCATCCATAAGAGGAAGATGATGAACCACCAGGACTCTTCCTAGAGCTGGCCAGACATCTAAGCTGAGTGATCGGGGGAGAGGGGCCTTAGTCAGGAAGGTGATCAATAACCGGATGGTCACTCTGTCTGAGCTCCAGCGTTCTTCTGTTGAGAGAGGAGACCCTTACAGAGGGACAACCATCTGTGCAGCGATCCACCAATCAGGCCTGTATGGTAGAGAATCAGCCTGGAGTTAGCCATAAGGTGTCTGAAGGACTCTCAGACCATCAGAAACTAAACTCTCTGGTCTGATGAGACTCAAACTGAACTCTTTGGAGTGAACGTCAGGCGTTACGTTTGGAGAAGACCAGGCAGCGCTCATCCCCAGGCTAACACCATCCCTACAGTGCAGCATGGTGGAGGCAGCATCATGCTGTGGGAATGTTCTTCAGCAGCAGGAACTGGACGACTGGTCAGGATAGAGGGAAAGATGAACGCAGCGATGTACAGAGACATCCTGAATGAAGACCTGCTTCAGAGTGCTCATAACCTCAGACTGGGGCGACGGTTTTGTCTTCCAGCAGGACAATGACCCAAAGCACACCACGGAAATATCAATATAGTGGCTTCACAACAATTCTGTGAATGTCCTTGAGTGGCCCAGCCAGAGCCCAGACCCAAATCATATTGAACATCTCTGGAGAGATCTGAAAATGTACACCGTCGCTCCCCATCCGACCAGATAGAGCTTGAGAGGTGCTGCAAAGAGGAATGGGTAAAAACTCCCAAAGACAGGTGTGCTGAGCTTGTGGCGTCATATTCAGAAAGACTTGAGGCTGTAATCGCTGCCAAAGGTGCATCAACAAAGATCAAAGGCTGTGAACACTGATGTACGTGTGATTCTTCAGGTGTTTTATTTTTAATAGATTTGCAACAATTTCAAAAACTCTTTCTCCATATTGTCATTATGGGGGATTGTGTGAAGAATGTTGAGGATATAATTTACCATGCACTTTAATCCATTTTGGAAAAAGTGAAGCGCTACGAATACTTCCCGGATGCACTGTATAGGGTAACAGAAAACACCACAAGAAGGCAGTACAAAGACACATGTGATGCACAACAAAAAGAAATAAATAAACTTTAATCCTAACATGCTTTTTTAATTCCATTAAATTCTTGCGTTGCGTCTGAGTTTCCAGTGTGTAACGTGCTTGTGTTTGTGTTGCAGTGGAGAAGATGCAGCTGATTGATGAGGAGTATGAAGTGCTGCGGCACAGAGGCGACCGATGGGTGTCAGTGGAGGCCAAACTGGCAGAATACAGGAGAGAGATCCAGGAACAAGCACAGGTCGAGCTCAACGCAAAGGTTTGACTCCTTTTATTAGTCATTATTAAATCCCTGTCTGGGATTCTTGATTCTGGAAGCTTGAACACATTTTCGCAATATTATTATAATTTTTTTGATGTCAATAGTTGTTCACAGTCAAAAATTGTCTATCATATCCAATCAAACATCAATGAAAATCTTATCTATAAATCTCAGTTTCATTAAAAAGGACCCTTATGCCTGGATTGATTGGTTGGTTGGTTGGTTGATTGATTGATTGATTGATTGATTGATTGATCTACTGTCTAATGATAATGTGTGATGAGAACTTTGTGGATGCTCACATTTCCATGCTGATACTGAAACTATATATTGTGCAGCCCTTGTTTCCATTGCAGTACTACTGAATAAATTCTCAAAATAACCTTTAGTTAGTTTGTTTGTTTGTATACTTTATTGTCCCTCAAGGATAAATTTTCTGTGGACTCATAGAGCACTTCAGCAAGTTCTGACGCAAAAAACAAAAAAAAACAGAATAACATACATGAAGAAAACATAAGCACACAATCGATCAGTGTTCAATAGTCTGATTGACACTGGGATGAAAGAGTTCTTAAGTCCTTTCCACTTCCAACAGAAGGTTCTGTGTCTTCTACCAGAAGGTAAGAGATCGTAACATGGGAACAGTGCATAAGATGGATTGTTCAGAATTGTTTTCGCTTCATTCAGAGTGCATTGCTCGTAGAGTGTTTGGATACTGGTGAAGGTTTCTGATCCTATTAGTCTCATAGCAATTCTGATCATATTAAAAATGTTTGATTTCAGATTTACAGAAAGGTTACCACACCATGTAGATAGGCCATACCTGATGACACTCTCAAATACTGCCTGATAAAATAAGTACATGATTTTCTTGTCAACACATTAGAACCATAACCTTCGCAGAGAATAAGGTTTTTGGTGAAGCTTTTCACAAATCCCAGTGTCCCATATTAGAGACCTGTCTATGTAAATTCCCAAATTCTTGTATGAGTGTACTTGAGTGATTTCTTGGTTATGTAGAATAACTGGTAAATGCTCGACAACACACTTGGGATCAAAGATTATTTCCTTTGTTTTTTTCGTAGTTAATTTGAAGAAGTTTTCATCACACCACTCAACAAATGAATCAATTGCAGAAAAAATAAACAAAAACTGTTTTTTTTAGCAAACTTAAAATTACTGTATCATCTGAGTATTTGAGAATAAAATTCTGTGAGTGCTTGTTTTGGTAAAAACATGCACTCGCTTCCTATATTAACTGAGATATATGTAAACGGCACATATAGAGCCTGTGTTTCCTGTACAAATATTATTGAGAACATTACATATTCTATTCTAAAACATAAAATCACTTACAAAAGCTGACATGTATTGTAATATCATATATAAATCTTATAAATAAATAAATAATGAAGCTATTTATTAAGAAATTATATAGTAATAATGATTATTATTATTAATAAGTAAGATGTCGTTTGTTTATTTATTTATTTATTTATTTATTTTGAGAAGTCTACTTTGACAATTTGACACATGCAAACCACTGCAGAAATGTTCTACCCAGCAGGCCTGTGTCATATACAGTAGGCTACATTTATTAATAAATAACCTACTATAAAATAAAAGCATTAGCGTATGCTTTGTTTTTTGTTTTCACAAGCTTTGGAGCAATGACTGTAAAAAAATATACTAGCGTTGGAGACATGACAAATTCCGCTCGGCTGTGTTCAAAATGACATCAATGTTTTCAAAGTGCACTGCGAAGGGAGCGCAATAGTAAACATGAAATCGCTAAAACGCAGTAAAACGACAGATTTGGGAAACGTCAAATTAATGAAGTATGCTTGTAACGATGGAACTTGCGACCTTAGCTGGCAAACAATGGTTTTCGGAAACGCACCCTTGAACTACTATATTTAACTTGGGACAAACTATTATTTACTTTAATATTACTTTTATTATTGATATTTCTATATTACTTATTGTCTTCTTTCAGCTCCAGCACTTCATGGATGTGGAGATGGCAAAGGTGAAGCAGGAGGAGAAAGAAAGATCGAGGAAAGAAATCCTGGAGCTGAGACGAGACATGGAGAAAACATACGAGCTGAAGTCTGAGGCTCTGATGAGTCGAGAGAAAAACGCCATCGAGCGCCTGCAGAAACACCAGGAGGTAGAAAACAAACACTCTTAACACTTTAACCGAAGGGGTGTTCGTAAGACTGTCATGAAACCTTTATGATCGTGAGATTTTATGCATGCTTATGACAACTGTTATTAAGTGTCTTTTACTCAGTTATGACATTTTACATGTAAAGATGACATTGTTTAAAATGACAACTTGACATTACCAAGACAACAAAAGCTGTCATAAATCCGTCATAAACATGACTGTCATGAGGCATTATAATTGTGTCATGAATATTTTTCTGATGTGGTTTTCAGTGGAACAAACTGTATTTGTTGTTAAAATGTCTTATTAAAAGTGTCATTACTTTGTCAAATCATTTCTCAGGGGCACCACGGTGGCGTAGTGGGTAGCACGTTCGCTTCACAGCAAGACGGTCGCTGGTTCGAGTCCCGGCTGGGTCAGTTGGCATTTCTGTGTGGAGTTTGCATGTTCTCCCCGTGTTGGTGTGGGTTTCCTCCGGGTGCTCCGGTTTCCCCCACAAGTCCAAAGACATGTGGTGTAGGGGAATTGGGCTAAAATTGTCTGTAGTGTATGAGTGTGAATGGATGTTTCCCAGAGATGGAGCTGGAAGGGTATCCACTGCGTAAAGCATATGCTGCATAAGTTGGTTCATTCCACTGTGGCGACCTCAGATTAATAAAGAGACTAAACCGAAAAGAAAATGAATGAATGAATGAAATAATTTCTAAGAGCGTCATTAATATTTAAGGACATAATTAATAAAATATTCAGCTTGTACTGTTGTAGTTGAGGTCAAAAAATAGATAAATAAATGACACCGTTATCAAATTCAGGACATATTTATAATGGCATCATGACAGTCATGTTTATGACAGATTTATGACAAGTTGTGTTGTCTTGGTAATGTCAAGTTGTGATGACGAATATAAAGAAATGTTGTGATATATTTGTTGTTGTGATATATTTATGTCAATTTGTCATAACAAACAATGCATTTAAATGACACACCTTTGCATTTAAAATGTCGTAACCAGGGCCAGACGGAATCTGTCGACATTTTTTGCTATTTCTGCAGAGAATTTTGTAAAAAAAAAAAAAATCTGTGGATTTATGTGGAACGTACGGTAAAGTTAAGTCTAAGAGGCCATGCATTCAAATATTTTTTTTCTCTCGTTATTTTGTGATCACGACACAACAACTTGTTTTCCTGTGATCTCGACATAACAAAGATTTGTTTTCTCGTGATAGCGACTTACTTTTCTTGTGATCTCAACACAACAAAAAGTTATGTCGTGATCACGACTTTATTTATTTATTTATTTATTTATTATTAATATCTGGCCGATGTCTGGCCAGTAAGTCTGCACCGGCCCTGTGAACAGGAAGAGAGTAGCCTAACTGCAGAAAGACATTCGTGCAACACGTTAAAGGCGTTCAGAACAGCCATAATAATATAAGTACAAACGATCGTGCTCGTGATTAATGTACATTCATGATTATATTCATGTATATGATTATATATCATTATTTACAATAAGATTCCCTCAACTGTTACCATTTTAAAGCAACTCTAAACGGCACAATTTTAAAGTAATTGTAAATAACTTGCGGAAAGGATCAAAGCAAAAGCAGGATCTTCATCATTCTGCATCATTTAACTCATACATGCTGCAACTTATTTTGCGCCATATAGAGCTGCTTTAAAATGGTAACAGTTGAGGGAATATTATTGTAAATAATGATATATAATCATATACATGAATATAATCATGAATGTACATTAATCATGAGGCTGAGTGTTTGCCCTTATATTATTATTATGGCTATTCTGAACACCTTTAATGTTTTGCACCACTGGCTAGATATTATTATTATTATTAATAATAATACTAATAATAATAAATACATACATAATTACATTTAAAAAAAGCAAAAATAAAGTTGTTATCACGACTTGATAACTTTATGTCGAGATCACGAGAAAATTAAGTCGTTATCATGAGAAAACAAATCTTTGTTACGTCGAGATCACGAGAAATCGAGTTGATATGTCGAGATCACAACAACAGAGAAAAAAAATATTTTAATGCATGGCCAGTGGCCACTTAAGACTTCCGTAGGAATGATTTTGTGAGTATCGTAACTAAAAATGTATATATGAAATAAATAAAGAATAGCTTCTGTTTAATGTTTAAAATGCAAAGCCAATTAGATCCACTTTATTTGGTAAACACAACAGGTCTCTCATGTAATATCTCTACTAAAAGACAGAACATATTACTGCACAAACTGCATTGTAAATAAATCATATGAACATTTTAACTTTAGTCAATATTATTACTGAAATTAGTTTTAAAAACTGAATAAATATACATTTACACACATTTATACATGCATTCAGTAAATAAATAGACTTAATGATGGCTAAAATGCACAGAATCCGTGTGGGCCTAGTCATAACTCATCTCCAACTAAGTAACCTCACCTGTTTGGCTTTGTTGTTTTACATGTGAAATGTAATCTTATTTACTTGTTATTTTTATTTTTTGTCTTTGTATTATTGTATGCACTGAGATGATATATGAAGGTATGACGTATCTATTATTGTGGAGTGCAGTAAATAATTTAAATATAGCATGCATGTGTATAATATCTCATTTTTTATTCTTGTTATGATTTTTTCTTCTCTTTGCATTGTTTAAAATTGTATATGAAACTAAATAATAAATAAATAACAAAATTAAAGTTTTGAAGTAAAATAAAAGTTATTAAAAAAATGTCATGACCGAGCGAATAATGATAGTTGTTATAAGCTTGCATTAACATTCATGACTTGATTGTAAAGGTTTCATGACAGTCTTATGAACACTCCTTCAAGTAAAGTGTTTCCACAGATTCATATAGATGAATACTCACTCTAAATACACAGCAGTTGTCAAGCCTGTAATATTCTCCTGATCCAGATTGAAGAAAAGGACATTTATGCTCAAAGACAAGCCGTGCTGAGAGAGATTGAGTCTGTGCGGAGCCGAGAGACGGAGCTGAAGCAGAGGATGGAGGCCTTTGACAAGTGAGAAAAACGAGTTATTTTAATCATGAAAACTAAATCTATTGGTCAAAAAAAACTTGTCACCTAGAATAAGATTAGATATTCACAAATAATGAAATTTATGATGATTTTGTTACAACTAAACCCAGTTAAAATATTTAGAATTAACAGACACCATCAAAAACCAACTCAAATAAAATAATGCTTGTTTTCAGAATCAATAAGTGATAGTTTAGGGAATGTAATGTAATGTCTGCTGTTTTGTTGTGCTGACGCAGAAGCTGTGCGCTGCATGAGGAGAAGGTGAAGACCATGGAGGATCTTCTGCGCAGGAGAGAACTGTCTGTGAAGACCATGGAGGATTCCTTTGAGCAGAAACTGAAGAGCGAGTTGATGAAGTAAGCAGAGATGTTGTCCTCAACTGATGCACTCCCTGCATCAAGTCATTGCTTTTAGGATACGTGTAACCCTGGAGCACAAAAAAGGTTCTTCCACTTCTCCTACTGTTGTGTCTTGATGTGATTTTTGACTGTTGTAGCTGTGAAATAACTCTGTAAAGTGTAGCTGTAAAGTGGTCAAAACCTGCCGGAAGTGCTTTCCATAGCTTCACATTAAAGGGATAGTTCACCCAAAAATGAAAATCTACTCACCCTCGGGTCATTGAAGCTGACTTTTTTCTTCAGTAGAACATTGAAGCAGATTCTTCGCTGAATTTGTGTCCTTAATGATCCATATAATGGCAGTCAATGGTTACCCATTATTCCAAATAAACGCATACAAACAAGTCCAAATCAATCCCGATGTCTTCATAAGACCTCAGTGAGTGATTAGAAGTAAAGCCATCGTCTGTGCAAGAATTTGAACATTATTTATTGATTTGGACTTGATTTGTATGTGTTTATTTGTAATCTTAAAAACGGGTCACCATTGACTACCATTACATTAATCACCAATGTCCATAAATGCAGCTGTAAATGTTCCACTAAAGAAAAATAGTCCGCTTCAATAGGTCTGTCATGATATCTATTTTTTGTCGTACGATGTATTGCACCAAAATATATTGCTGTCAGACACTCACATGAAAATATACTATAGTCACTTATAGTAAATATTATAGTGTTTTATTAACCATACTGACACTGACACATCCGATAGAGAAGTTACACAATCAGCCTGAACGTTGCTTGAATTGGTTTGTATGTATGGCCGAGATATATATATATATATATATATACACACATACATACATACATATATCACCAAAAATCTTTGTGGTCATGTCCATGTGTTGTCTGCATATTGATAATTGTGACAGGACTACACTTCAATGACCTGAGGGGGATTAAATGAACTGCACATTTAGATTTTTGGGTGAACTATCCCTTTAATGTGAAGTGCTCAATATGTGTACGGTTGAATCTTTTTTTAACGCATATGATTGTTAACTGGGCATGTTGTAGATATCAGCTGGAGCTGAAGGAGGAGAATATGAAGAGAACAGAGAAACTGACAGACAATGAGGAGAGGATTAGAGGTATGTTAACAGGATTCTCATTTACTGATTTATTGATCTATAATGTATATTTAGTGTTACTCTTACTTTACCATGGATTAAAGTTCTACAGGAATCCGAGTCTATTATGAATTTTCGACAATGTCCTTGTAATAAATGTCTTAATTTTAGCTTGATTACTAAATAATAATTAAATAGACTTACACAGACATATCCAAATGAACACCTGAAGTGTGTGTGTGTATCGTCTTCCCTTTCATTTTCTGACTGCAGCATGTTAAAAGGTGTTGCATCTAAGTTTTTGACTCTACTAAAGCATATAAGCGCCTAATATTTTTGCAGATATGTTTTAAAAACATGTTTAGGTACTTGATTAATAATATAATACACAAACAGGCCATATTAAACTGGGTTAAAACATCTGAGTTAAGTTCTACTGGTCTCCGCTGTTTAAATAAAGTCTTTATTAAAGGAATGTGGCTTGATCAATATCCAGTCTGAACAGTTGGTTTCGCTTTGATCCGTGCCTTCCTCTTTGCAGCAGAAGCAGCTCGTCTGCAGAAAGAAGCTGCTGTTATTGATGCAAAGACACAAGATTATGAGAGGAAGTCATCCGAGGTCAAACAACTGCTGGTAAACACATACTGTATGATCGCAATATGACTGAAATAATCTTGATAGAAGTCATTTCATGTCCTGATGAGGATATACACTACCTGACAGAAGTCTTGTTGCCTATCCAAGTTTTAGGAGCAACAAATAATAACTTCTAGTTGATGATCTGGTGTCAGCAGTGGCTCATATGAAAGGCGAAGGCCTCTAGATTATGCTGATTTCACCACAGTAAAATATGATCATGTCTTGATGTTGACTGATGTAATGAGGACAGTGCGGTCTGACTCTGCTTAGACTAAAGTCTCGTCACTGAACCTTCAATAATGTCCAGTATAGAAGATAAAGTCCTGCTGCAGTGGAGACAGAATGAATATTGTGTGTGACTCGCATGAGCTTGGAGGACTGCATCCACACATCTCTGCAATGACTCCAATAACGCATTAATAAAGTCATCTGGAACGGCAGAGAAAGCGTTCAGGACTCCCAGGGTTCATCAAGAGTCTTTGGGTTCATCTTCAACGCCTCCTGCTTCATCTTACCCCAGACGTGCTCAATAATGTTCATGTCTGGTGACTGGGCTGGCCAATCCTGGAGCAGCTCGACCTTCTCTGCTTTCAGGAGCTTTGATGTGGAGGCTGAAGTATGAGAAGGAGCGCTATCCTGCTGGAGAATCTGCCCTCTCCTGTGGTTTGTAATGTAATGGGCAGCACAGATGTCTTGATACCTCAGGCTGTTGATGTTGCAGACACTCTGCAGATCTCTCACACGCCCCCATACTGAATGTAACCCCAAACCATGAGTTCTCCTTCACCAAACTTGACTGATTTCTGTGAGAATCTTAGTCTATGTGGGTTCCAGTAGGTCTTCTGCAGTATTGGTGATGATTGGGATGCAGTTCAACAGATGATTCATGGGAAACATCCACCCTCTGCCACATTAACACATGATCAACTAGAAGTCAAGCTATTATTTGTTGCTCATACAACTGAGATTCACAACAAGACTTTTGTCAGGCAGTGTATATGTCAAGATATAGTATATTTTTCAGCAAATTCAGTCAATTTGTATATAAAGTTGAAGGTCAAATAGTTTGACCTATTGTAACCCTTTGGCTTTGTATCTAGCGTCTGCTAGATAACTAAATGTAAATGTATTTGCTGCAGATGGATCTGGAGTCGTCCCGATCGCAGGCGTCTCTCCTGAAGCAACAGAAGGATCTGCTGAGAGAGCGACTGGAGAACATGAGGGATTATCCAGAGCTGAAGAAACGCACGCTGGAGCTGCAGACACACATCAGCCTGCTGAAACAACAGCTGGAGGAGCAACGACAACACAACCAGAGACTCACACAAGGTGAACATCTTCAGGGTTATTTTCAGTCATGTTGGAGTTGTTAAAGGCAGTTCAGCCATCAAATATTCATCATGGATCATATTTGTGGTGCATTTAAACAAAACAGTTTTATTAAACGGTTATATTCATTAAAAAAAAAAGGTTGGTCACCGAACATACACTCACCAGCCACTTTATTAGGTACACCCTAATAGTAGCAGGTTGGACCCCCTTTTGCCTTCAGAACTGCTTTAATCCTTCATGGCAGAGATTCAACAAGGTACTGGAAATAAGAAGAGATTTTGCTCCATATTGACATGATAGCATCACGCAGTCACTGCAGATTTGTCGGCTGAACATCCATGAAGCCAATCTCCCGTTCCACCACATCCCAAAGGTGCTCTGTTGGATTGAGAACTGGTGACTGTGGAGGCCATTTGAGTACAGTGAACTCAATGTCATGTTCAAGAAACCAGTCTGAGATGATTCACGCTTTATGACATGGAGCGTTATCTTGCTGGAAGTAGCCATCAGAAGATGGAGACACTGTGGTCATAAAGGGCTGGACATGGTCAGCAGCAATACTCAGGTAGGCTGTGGCGTCCACACGATGCTCAATCGGTACTAATGGACCCAAAGAAAATATCCCTCACACCATTACATCACCACCACCAGCCTGAACCGCTGATACAAGGCA
>CAIGQQ010007204.1:796901-809022 GCA_903798035.1 Danio albolineatus | reverse complement strand
GCCCGTGCTGAGGTAAAAAACGGTCTCCGTCTAACGGAGAAATAAAACGCTGAAACTGTTCAGCTTCTGGAGTGTGAGCGGATCTGATAAAGTTAGTTAGTTTTAGGTTTACTCACCCATGTTTGAAGCGTTCCTGCTCTTGCCCTGTTGAGTGTTTATGGGATAACGGAGACTGGCTGACACTCGCTCACTCCCGCGCCGCTCTGATGAGGAGGTGCACGAGCGCGTGACGTCAGGGGCAGGGATTACCCGTGCCCCACCCCTCCACACAAAAACGACCTGCTGCCATAATATATAATATTAATAACGAGGACGGTAATACTGATAGTAATAATATACAAATATAATATTATTGTTAGTTGTGGTTTTTGTTTATTTGTGCATATGATATTTCATAATAGTTATCATAAAATTGTATAACAGTAGTAGTGCAGCTATAGTTAATAATAATAATAATAATAATAATAATTATTATTATTATTATTATTATTATTATTATTATTATCATTATTATTATTATTATTATTATCGTTATCATTATTATTATTATTATTATTATTATTATTATTATTATTATTATTATTATTATTATTATTATTATTACCATTACTATTATTATTATTATTATTATTAATATTATTATTATCATTACTATTATTATTATTATTATTATTATTATTATTATTATTATTATTATTATTATTATCATTATCATTATTATTATTATTATTATTATTATTATATTATGACGGTAATACTAATAATAAAATACAAATATATTATTATTGTTAGTAGTAGTAGTTTATTTGTTTATTTATTTATTAATTTATTTGTACGTTTGATGTTTCATAATAGTTATAATTAAATTATACATTAGTAGTAGTTGTTGTACTATTTATTTATTTATTTTAATTTTACATTTTTTATATTTTCTGATATTTTTTCAGGTAATATCAACCACTAGCTGATTTTTTATAAGTTTGGTAATGATAACAACAACAACAACACTAACAACAACAACAACAACAACAACAACAATAATAATAATAATAGGATGGTAATAGTAGCAATATAATATATGTATAGTTTTTAAGCTAATTATGTAACATTATAGATGTTTGTATTATTAATGGCCCTGTAAAATAAACCTAAAATAAACAAATTAATAAATCAATTATTAGTAATATTAATATTAATAGTCATGTAGCATTGTTCTAAAAACTGATTTTGTCAGTTTAAAGGTCAGATTTCCAAATCAAAAGCAATATTAATTCCAATAATAATTAAAGGCATAATGAAGTGAATTATTTTAGAATTATTGTGAAATTATTTTGAACTATTTTGAGTTACTTTGCATTATTTTTAATTCAGTAGTTCTCTAAAGTCCACTTATAATGTAATCAAAATGTTTAGATCTATGTTTAGATGTTTAGATGTAATCAACCCTAACTCGGAAGTTAACGCCCACTGCTCTGATTGGCTGACATATTTGCATAACAGATGGAAGTGGGCGTGGACCTTTTATGGGGGCGGAGCTTAACCACCCTATTACATCATACGGTAGAACATTCCAGAAGCTGCTGTTTTGTCATTCAATTGCATTGAGTGGGCGTGGCCAAATATAGACTGTAGTAAACACATACTGCTCTGATTGGCTGACAGTTTTACATATTAACATACAATGCAGTAAAAGTGGGCGTGGATCTTCTGTGGAGGCGGAGCTTATCTACCCTATACATTATGAAGTAGAACATTCCAGAAGCTGTGGCTCTATCATTTAATTGCACTGAGTGGGCGTGGCCAACTATAGACTTTGAAGTAAAAGCCCACTGCTCGGATTGGTTAACAGTTTTGCAAATTAACATAAAATGCAGTAGAAGTGGGCGTGGATCTTCTGTGGAAACGGAGCTTATCCACCCTATACATCATAAAGTAGAACATTCCAGAAGCTGCAGTTTTGTCATTTAATTACACTGAATGGGCGCGGCCAGCTGTAGATTCTGAAGTAAACGCCCACTGCTCTGATTGGCTGACAGTTTTGCTTATTAACAGAGCTAAACAGGCAGTGCAGTAAAACTGGGCGTGGATCATCTATGGAGGCGGAGCTCACCCACCCTATTAGCCTACATTATAAAGTAGAACATTCCAGAAGCTGCGGTTTTGTCATTAAAGTTTATAAAGTGGGCGTGGCTAACAGTGGACTTTGAAGTAAACATCCACTCATCTGATTGGCTGACAGTTTTGTATATTAACATACAATGCAGTAGAAGTGGGCGTTTATTTCCTATGGAGGCGGAGCTCATCCACCCTATACATCTGAAGTAAATGCCCACTGCTCTTATTGGCTGACATATTTGCACATTTAAATCAGTACATTAAAAGTGGGCATGGATCTTTATAGAGGCGGAGCTTATCCAACCTACATCATAACTGTAGAACATTCCAGAAGTTTTACTGAGTGGGCGTGGTCAAGTGTAGAATTATAAGTAAATGCCCACTGCTCTGATTCGTTGACAGTGTTGCATATTAACAGTCCTAAATAGGCAGTGTAGTAAAAGTGGGCGTGGATCTTCTATGGAGGCGGAGCATATCCACCCTATTACATCATCATTACATTTTGTCAATTGCCAACTGTAGACTGTAAACACCCACTGCTCAGATTGGCTGACATATTTGTATATTAGCAGGCTATGCAGTAGTAGTGGGCGTGGATCTTCTATGGAGGCGGAGCTTATCCACTCTACTACAGCATAAATAGATCATTCCAGAAGCTTTGATTTTGTCATTTAAGTTCATAAAGTGGGCGTGACCAACTATAAACTTTGAAATAAACATCCACTGATCTGATTGGCTAACAGTTTTGTATATTAACATACATTGCAGTAGAAGTGGGCGTGGATCTTCTGTTGAGGCGGAGCTCATCCACCCTATATATAATAAAGTAGAACATTCTGGAAGGTGTGGCTTGGTCATTTAATTTTATTGAGTGGGCGTGGCCAACTATAGACTCTGAAATAAACGCCCACTGCTCTGATTGGTTAACAGTTTTGCAAATTAGCATGCAATGCAGTAGAAGTGAGCGTGGATCTTCTGTGGAGGCGGAGCTTATCTACCCTATACATTATAAAGTAGAACATTCCAGATGCTGTGGCTCTATCATTTAATTGCACTGAGTGGGCGTGGCCAACTGTACACTCTGAAGTAAACGCCCATGGCTCTGATTGATTGACAGTTTTGCACTAACAGATCTAAACAGGCAGTACAATAAAAGTGGGCGTGGATCATATGTGGAGGCGGAGCTTATCCACCCCACTACATCATAAAGTAGAACATTCCAGGAGCTGCAGTTTAGTCATTTAATTGCATTGAGTGGGCGTGGCCAACTGTAGCTCTAATTGGCTGACAGTTTTGCATATTAACAGAGCTAAACAGGCAGTGCAGTAAAACTGGGCGTGGATCATCTATGGAGGTGGAGCTCACCCACCCTGTTAGCCTACAATATAAAGTAGAACATTCCAGAAGCTGCGGTTTTGTCATTTAAGTTTATAAAGAGGGCGTGGCTAACTGTAGATGTTGAAATAAACGTCCACTGATCTGATTGGTTAACAGTTTTGTATATTAACATACAATGCAGTAGAAGTAGGCGTGTATTTCCTATGGAGGCGGAGCTTATCCACCCTATTACGTCATAAAGTAGAACATTCTAGAAGCTGTGGATTAAGTGGGAGTGGCCAATTGTAGACTCTGAAGCCCACTGCTTTAATTGGCTGAGAGTTTTACATAATAATGAAGCTAAACAGGCAGTACGGTACAAGTGGGTGTGGATCATCTGTGGAGGCGGAGTTTATCCACTTTCATCATAAGACTAGAACTTTCCTGAAGCTGCAGTTTTGTCATTTAATTGCATTGAGTGGGCGTGGCCAACTGTAGACTCTGAAGTAAACGCCCACTGCTCTGATTGGCTGACAGTTTTGCATATTAACAGATCCAAACAGCCAGTGAAGCAAAAGTGGGCGTGGATTTTCTATGGAGGCGGAGCTTATACATGATTCATAGAACGTTCCAGCTTTGTCTCATAAGGTGATTTCAGAGGAACCACAAAGTGTTGAGTTCTGAAGCTCTCAGGATATTTTCATAGCACTGTAAGCTCTTATAAAACTAAGCAAAAAGGTACATTTGAAACTGATCTACAGCCTAATGCTGTCCTCATCACCATTCAGCCGGTGTATCTCTGAATATCTCTTCAGTTTCCCAGCACCCGCAGCTCTTTCACACATGCCAGATGGCTCCAGTCAATGGAAAAGCAGAGGAAGAATCAGGAGACCTGTTTTCAGCTCCGTCCTCATACGTTTCTACAGGCTGACAAATAACCATGAGCTTCCAGCGTTTCTGCAGCAGCACTGAAAAAATGATGAATAGGATTTACTCGTTTCTTTTGGTCTGAGTTTAAACAAACAGACTACACTGTAAAAAGCGATTACTTTACTTTACTTTAGAAAATTGAGTGAACACCGCCCTTAAATGATTAAGTAAATGAACTATTCATTCATTTTCTTTTCGGCTTAGTGCATTTATTGATCCGGGGTCGCCACAGTGGAATGAACCACCAACTTATCCAGCATTTGTTTTACGCAGTGGATGCCCTTCCAGCCACAAACCATCTCTGGGAAACATCCACACACACTCATTCACACTCATACTCTACAGACATTTTAGCTTACCCAATTTACCTGTACTGCATGTGTTTGGACTGTGGGGGAAACCGGAGCACCCGGAGGAAACCCACACCAACACGGGGAGAACATGCAAACTCCACACAGAAACACCAACTGACCCAGCCGAGGCTCGAACCAGCGACCTTCTTGCTGTGAGGCGACAGCACTAGCTACTGCACCACCGTTTCGCCCTGAATGTAACAGTTCTAAGCATGAACAGAAATGCTGTACATTTTTTTAGGTAAAATCAAGACGCCGTTTTCACATGTAAGTACCATGGTAAGTAACAGGTCATCGGTAGAAACGGCGACATAAACAAATGAATAATCATCCTTAATCCGTACTATTGTGTCAGTGGACTAAATGGGTTGATGGGATGTTTTCTGTGGACTCTTACCTTTTAAAAATAAACCCTGATGTGCTGCAATGAATGCGTGTGTGTGTTATTTTTCCTATGAAATTCACTCCATATCTATTAAGCATTTTCTGTAAAACTTACACAAAATTAGCAAATACATCCTTTACAAGCCTCCCTTTGAAAAGCAACTAGCTGCAATAGGTGCTTGAGGGTTGTAGCTTTAGAATGATGTATAGTTTGTGCAGTTTACTTCTTTCTTTGTGGTGTAATCTATTTATAAACACTGACATGTGGGAAAAATAGCGCCTCAGTGCGACTACGCCAGGGTGCTGGCTAAGGGGTTAAAGAGCCCCTGTTATGAGTTTTTGAGAATGATCTTCATCAGTGTGTACCACAGCTCTAAGTGCAGTGAAATGTCCAGCTGAGGGTTAAATCTGAAAGTGCACAGTGTTTAAAACTATTGATTCATCTATAAAAGAGTCGACTCATAGTTCCTCAAACGAATCGCCGTGCTTACGAGTCTTTAGCCGTTTCGACATGACGTGAACACGAAACATAAGCCACGCCCATTTGTGCACATGCAGCCCTGGGAGATTCGAAACCCCCAACCCCGCCCACAAACAACAGCGGTGAGCAAAGGTTGCCAGATTGGGCGGTTTTGAATGTGATTGTGCAGGTAAAAACCTTTTGGAGAGGGTTTGGACTGGAGTCAGTCAGCTACATCTGGCAACACAGAGAAGAGCACTGTAGCAGACATGTGCTCAGCTGGATATTACTGGAAGTGTGCAGATGAACCAGAGATGAGACTGTGAAGAGTCAGTGGTGGAGGTTTATCTCTGCAGAAATGCCTCAGCATTATAGCCCAGCCTTGTGCTGTGTTCCCTCTGAGGAGCTTCTGAAATCTACACGCTTACAGCGGAGGATTCAGAGCACCGTTTGTTAAAGGAAGGAGCAGAAAAGACTATTGATGTATGCAGGGGCGGACTGGCCATAGGGAGCAGCGGGACATTTCCCAGTGGCCTGATGGTGAATCTGGCCTGCTATCCAGCAAGTGTGAGTAAGTGCGATTAAAACGGTCGCCTCATTGTTTTCTCCAGCTTGTAAATGATGTATTTAATTGTGTTTAGTAACTTGTAACCGCTTGTAGTGTCTCTGGTTAACTTGTATTCTCATATCGCGTCTAAAAGCACGTTGTAAACGCGACGCGTGCCGCTTTTTTTACAGATTAAAATGCGTTTGTGAGCTCGTGTTCCTCTGCTGTTTGTCGTTGCTATAGCTACATCAGCTCTCCTACACACGTGCGCTACATCACTGGTTAACCGTTTACATTCCAATTTCTACGTTTCATTTGCAACACCAGCCTTTTCTCAGATTTAAATAAATAAACTCAAAATATTATTGCTTCCATAGAAATGGCTTCAACATACCAACACAGACCTGCGTGTGAAGCAGGTCGCCACCCAGAGCGACAGACAGCTACAAAGACGCTGCTAGTCTGATCAAGGCATAATTTCTTTGCGATTTTCTACACATGTGTAACAGTATGCAGTGCTGTATTGTCTGGGGTTGGGGTTGGGGTTGGGGTTGGGGTTGTATATAGCTCTCTGCAACTCTCACATGGTCGCCCATTGAAGCTAAGCAGGGTTGCACCTGGCCAGTACCTGGATGGGAGACCACATGGGAAAGCTGGGTTGCTGCCGGATGTGGTGTTAGTGAGGCCAGCAGGGGGCGCTCAACCTGCGGTCTGTGTGGGTCCTAATGCCCCAGTATAGTGACGGGGACTCTATACTGCTCTGTGAGCGCCGTCTTTCGGATGAGATGTTAAACCGAGGTCCTGACTCTCTGTGGTCATTAAAAAATCCCAGGATGTTCTTGGAAAAAGAGTAGGGGTTTAACCCCGGCATCCTGGCCAAATCTGCCCATTGGCCTCTGTCCATCATGGCCCCCTAACACCCCCATACCATAATTGGCTTCATCACTCTGTCTCCTCTCCACCAATAAGCTGGTGTGTGGTGTAGGGTCTGGCGCAAAATGGCTGCCGTCGTGTCATCCAGGTGGATGCTGCACACTGGTGGTGGATAAGGGGACCCCCCTCTATATAAATGTAAGGAATTATTATTAATTATTATTATTACACTAAATCCTAGTAATATAAACCATCAGCACATTTTCTGCTATTTTACAGACTTATTTATCTAGATATCATTTTGTATACATGATATTATATCTAAAATGTTAAAAAAAGTCACTTTGTTAAAGTTTGAGTTGAGTTTTCATCATCAAGAGTGCACAAAGCAGAGATCAACATCCCATCAGTTAATGATAACCACAAATAAACCCCAAACACTCGCTTCATTAACAGATATTCTGTACAGTGTATATTCTGTGTTGTCACTTGTCACTTTATGTACACTGGAAGCTTCTGTAGCCAAAGCAAATTCCTTTTGTGTAAATCACACTTGGCAATAAAACTGATTCTGATATTTAAAATACACATGGTACAGTTACATTAATGATATTGACTTGATTATTTTCCTGCATGGCTCAGTCGGGGCTCCTGCAAAGCTTCTCTATTCTCTACAGACTCAAAGCACTCAGTAAAGCTGAAGTGAATTCCTGCTTTTAGTGGCTCGACAGAAGCTTCACGAACACACATTCACTGGAAACAGGTTCAACAATCCGCCTCGGTGCGTGACTGGACTCTAAACTAGTCTCTTCATTATTTACCACTGCACAATCTGATCAACGCTGCGTTTACAGCATTTACACAACTATACAGTGGTTTAAAATTTCCTGACAGATCAAGGAATTTACTAAAACATTAATAAAATGACAAAGTTTATCATTTATAAAGTATAGTTTCTGTACAAGCATCAGCAGCTTCGATTCAGAGGATTTGGCACAACATGACATTTTTAAGCACATAGTTCACATGAGCTTTAACAGCAGAAAAAAAGAGACAAAAGTAGCACAGCTTACAGGAAACAGAACATTCAGTAACATGTTAGCATGTGATGTTATTAAAATAAGACGTTTTGAATGTTCTAAGAGCCTTCCACTATGACATTTTAATAACTGAGAAAGGCAAAACATCAATTTAACGTGGATGAAATGCTCTAACATTTTAAGAAGCTCTATGAGAATATTAATGTAACATGAGACAGAAACAGGGCAACACAGTGGCGCAGTAGGTAGTGCTGTCGCCTCACAGCAAGAAGGTCACTGGTTTGAGTCTCGCTTGGGTCAGTTGGTGTTTCTGTGTGGAGTTTGCATGTTCTCTCCGTGTTCGTGTGGGTTTCCTCCGGGTGCTCCGGTTCCCCCCACAAGTCTAAACTAAATTGTCCGTAGTGTATGAGTGTGAATGAGTGTGTATGGATGTTTCCCAGTAATGGGTTGCAGCTGGAAGGGCATTCACTGCGTAAAACATATGCTGGATATGTTGGCGGTTCATTCCGCTGTGGGCACGCCTGATTAATAAAGGGACTAAGCCGACAAGAAAGTGAATGAAAATTTATGAATCTACAAATATATATATATATCAGAATTAGAATCAGAATCAGTTTTATTGCCAAGTCTGCTTCACACACAAGAAATTTGCTTTGGCTACAGAAGCTTCCAGTGTACATAAAGTGACAAGTGACAACACAGAATAAATATGAACAGAAGACGATAGACATTTAACAGAGATGCAGTCAGTCCAACAAGATCTGGGTGTTGAAATGTATGAACAGATTTGTTATAAATATACAGGTTATAAGGTGCTGTGTGCAAAAGCGTAAGGAGAAGTATTGCATCGTATATTGTAATAAGGTGCTGTGTACAAGTGCGTATGAGAAGGTATTGCACGTTTATTGCACAATAGGAGAATATGAACTGTTCATGAGGTAGATGGCCTGAGGAAAGAAACTTTTCCTGTGTCTGGCTGTTCTTGTGCTCGGTGCTCTGTAGCGCCGGCCAGACGGTAACAGTTCAAACAGGAAGTGTGCTGGGTGCGAGGCGTCCAGGGTGATTTTGCGAGCCCTTTTACTATACCTGTCGACCCCCCTGTTTTTCCCGGGATTCTCCCGTATTTTACAGCTATCATCCCGTAAAGGTGTTTTCCCGTATTTCTCCCATATTTTCAGTCTTTCTCTGAAGGGTGGTGATAAACATTAAAGAGCAGATCCTCCCTATACGCAACCCATACCGCCGAACCACCAGGGGCCACCCCTTGCTCTTAAATGTGAGTCAGTTCTGTGCTTTCGGTTTATTTAGGCATGAAACACTTTGAAATAAACATAAAAACGGCGGGATTCCCTTTCCTTTTCATTACAGGTGCCGTCGCTCCTCCTGTGCAATCCTCAAAACAGTCATAAGTGAAGTTTAGTTATAAACTAATTTCGAGAGGAGCGCGTGCTTATGATAGACACGGCTGGCCCAGAGTCAAGCTAATGCACAATCCACCAATCAGACGATTCCCAGCTGAGTATAAATAACTAAAGCATCTTACCATAGTCAGCTTCGTCTTGAAGAATCCCCCCTTCCACCCCCTCTCCTCCCTTTTCCTCTATAGGGCAGCACGGTGGCCCAGTGGCTAGCACTGTTGCCTCACAGCAAGAATGCCTCCGGTCGTGCCTCTACCCAGCCAGTAAACATTTCTGTGCGGAGTTCATGTTCTCCCCGTGCTCGCGTGGGTTTTCCCCGGGTCCTCCGGTTTCCTCCCACAGTACAAAACATGAGACATAAGTAAATTGACTTAAGCAAATCAGCACCATACCCAAATTCCACCAGCAGCATACCCTCATAGCAATTTATAAGCAGCAGGAGGGCGGGGGGTTCTCCAGATCTACCTGAGCTCAAACTCCCCTCTCACCCTGCAAACAGGAGTGAGCCCCGGGCTCGAGGATCTTATGAGCTCAGGGCTCTCTCCCGGGACAGCATGTCAAACTAGCTTAGTTACCAATCATCAGCTAAGGGTGAACTCTTGAAAGCGGTGCGTGACTGTCAGACGCGCTCCATAGTGATAAACAGACGCTGTTTCCCAAACGGATTCTGTACACTTGATTAGAAGCAGAGCGAAAGTGGATACTGGGTTTTGGGTGCGTGTTTGATTACACATATACACAGAATTAATAATAATAACATCTAAAGATGTCGATCTTGATGATCTTTTTTTCCAAGCACAACTAATTTTGTCCTAAATGAGCATAAAACAAAGTCAATTGAATGCTTCATTATAGCGTTAGATGTGTGCATTGTTAAAGTGACACCTCTGTTATTTAATGTAATCAAACCAAAAAACTAAATAAATGAGATTCATTCACTGCTCTTTATTCAGAATGTGTGAGTTATACAGCGAGGAGAAGATTAATGAGATTTGATAACTTGATTCTATTATAATAGCTAGTTTTAATAAGCTAAACTGTTTGCTAATGTATTCTATTAGATTTTCTTTTGTAAAAAATACTATTAAAAAGTATTACTGCCCGTTTAACTGTTTATTCACATTGAAACAGCTCCATAAGGACATATTTAATATGGGGACTTGTTGTTTTGTTTTTGTTTTGTTGGGGGGATCCCTTATTTTTACATCCCAATGTTGACAGGTATGAATTTTACTCAGTTACTATTCCGGACTGTATGTATATATATTTACAGTATGCGTGTGTGTCATTTAAAAACTTGGAGCACCTACTTTAAAATAAATATCCAGTCTACTAGCCATCAACTCAGGCTTAATTGCTTACAATTATTCCCCATTTCTTACACACCTGGGAACACAACATCGATGACCTGATGGTAACAACTGGAAGGTGTTTGATAAAGGATATCTTTCATCACTGACAATCATGATGGACTATATATATATATATATATATATATATATATATATATATATATATATGTGTGTGTGTGTGTGTGTGTGTGTGTGGTGACCCCAGATTAATAAAGGGACTAAGCAGAAAAGTTTCAGGGATGCTCGTGCAGTTACAGAATCTACCAGCAGGGGTCAACCACACCACATACACTGCAAGATAGACTTTTTGTCTAGTTGTTTTCTAGTCCAAATATCAAAACATTCTTTAATCAACAAGCATTTTATAGACAAGTCCAAATTTATGTTTTTTTTTTTTTTTAAATAATGTTAAAATTAACAACAACAAAAAGTGTTTTTCCTTAAAACAAGCAAAATAATCTGCCAGTGGGGTGAGTGAAATAATCTAATCTCAAGCTAAAAACAAGATTATTTTACTGACCCCAATGGCAGAATATTGAGCTTGTTTGAAAGAAAATTTTTTGACTCATTGTTTCTGAAAACAAAGACAATCATCTTTACTTTCAGAAAATGCTTAATGCTTTAGATACAGTTCAAGTCAGAATTATTCGCCCTCCTGTATGTTTCCCCCCCAATTTCTGTTTAACAGAGAGCAAACACATCTCTAATCATTTTAATAACTCATGTCTAATAACTGATTTATTCTCTCTTCACTATGATGACAGTAAATAATATTAGACTAGATATTCTTCTAGATACTAGTATTCAGCTTACAGTGACATTTAAAGGCTTCACTAGGGTAATTAGGGTAAAGTTAGGGTAATTAGGCGAGTCATTGTATAACAGTGGTTTGTTCTGGAGACAATCCAACACTAATATTGCTGAAGGGGGCTAATAATATTGACCTTAACATGGCTTTAACACTATTAAGAACTGCTTTTATTCTAGCCGAAATAAAACTAATAAGACTTTCTCCAGAAGAACAAACATTAGAGGAGATACTGAGAGAAACTGCTGAATCTGAGAAACATCATTTGGGTTGGTGGTGGTGGGCAGGTTTTCTGGGTCTGGGGGGCGTGTTGCTGGAAAAAAAAACTGCCTTCATTCAGATGAGATGATAAATAAACGTCTGACCTTCACTTACACTGAGTGAGAAACAACACTACAGTCACCAGGGTTACATGATCCTGGTCCCGCGGGGTTACATGACTCTGGACCGGCGGGGTTACATGATCCTGGACCGGTGGGGTTTACATGATCCTGGACTGGCAGGGTTACATGATCCTGGACCGG
>CAIGQQ010007204.1:602649-635967 GCA_903798035.1 Danio albolineatus | reverse complement strand
GTGTGTGTGTGTGTGTGTGTGTGTGATGTTTCCCAGAAGCGTCTGAAATGAGGAAGTGTCTCACGTGTGTGTCAGATGCTCAGCTGTGAGGAACACAGTCAGTAAAGCAGGTCTGGCTCATGGTCACCAATAAGGGAAAGTGAAACTTATTTATGAGCACTTTCATCACAGCGTCTGAACCTAGCAAAACCTTTATTTTTATTCTTATTTCATGAATAATTTTATATTAGTTTTGTATTATAAAAAAAGTATATATAACTAAAAATATATGAAATAGGGCAACACGGTGGTGAAGTGGGCAGCACGACATGGGTAGCCTTCCTATTTTATTATTATTGTTTGCAAATTTGTTGATTTGTCTTTTTTTAGTAGTTTTAAATGAGCTATACAATTAAATTGCTCTTCCAGCTGCAACTCAGTACTGGGAAACACCCATACACACTCACACACTACGGCCGGTTTAGTTTGTCAGTTCCCCTATAGTGCATGTGTTTGGACTGTGGAGGAAACCCACACCAACACAGGGAGAACATGCAAACTCCACCGAGAGACACCAACTGACCCAGCCGAGACTCGAACCAACGACCTTCATAAAATGTGATTTAATTGACTAACAGATTACATAACAGCGGCTTTGTGTGAGGTTTAAATGATTTCTGTTTCACTTAGTGCTCAAACACTGAGTGTCTGTCTCTTACAATCCTCCTCTTATCCTTCAGACTGTTAATGTAATCACTTCAGCCTTTGAATATCTTGAATTTCCAGCTGAAGGAAGTGTGTTGGTTTGTTGTTATCAGACGTACTGTGTGGAGCTGATGGTGTTGTGATCGTTCGGGCAGAGGATGTGCTGAATATGTGCTATTTTCTGCTCTTCTTGTGTTCAGATCTGACGGAGAGCAGCATTCCCCGCTGGATGTTTGAGATCGGCGCCGTTTACCTGCACGGATACGACAAAGAAGGGAACAAACTCTGTAGGGTTTCATCTTGCATCTTAAATCTGCAGTTTAAAGTGGATTTTAATAGGGCTGTGTGATATAATGGGCAAAAGAAAACACGATTTTCTTGAGTAACACCTCCGCATGAAAGGCTGCTACGACAGTTTCACAACACATGAGCGACGCATGAGCATCAAGTAGTCTACTTTTTCGGCATGCATGTTAACAACTGGGACTCACACCAGGAGAGTGGGTTTCTAATAGTATCTCTGGGCGCTCCAAACTTTACCCCCCCTAGCGGCGCCACTGCTGCCAAGAAGTAGACAGTTCACATATTGCGTCTTTTGCACGCACAAGTCTGTTATTTCCAATGGAGGTGCATGGATTGATTGCGCGTGTATTCGAGGTGCATCCAGTTCATCTCTTTTCAGAGTCATGTAACAAGAACTTCATAACTTTTATGGAATATACCATACCTGTCAACATTGGGATGTGAAAATAAGGGATACCCCCCCCCCCCCCCCCAACAACAATTAAAAACAATTTCTGAAAATTAACATTAATAAAAAAAATAGAATTATCAAATCTCATTTACCCATTTCTTCACTGTAGAACTCACACATTCTGATTAAAGAGCAGTGAATGAATCTCATTTATTATGAGTTTTCGTTTGATTACCTTAAATAACCGAGGTGTCACTTTAAAATACATTATAATAACGTTATAATAAAGCATTCGATTGCTTTCCTAACGTTTTATGCTTGTTTAGGACAAATTTAGTTGTGTTTGGAAAAAAACGCATCTAGATTGACATCTTTAGATGTTATTATTATTAATTATTAGGGCTGTCAATTGATTTAAAAAAATTAACTAATCAATCACACTTTTGTCTGTGATTAATCATAATTAATCAGGAAAAGCCGTATTTATTACAGAAACAAAAACACAGGCATGTAAGTGCCATTTGAATTTGAAACAATCAATGCCAATAACAAACAAACATTATTTCCATGTTGAATTCTAAGTGAACTACAAAAAAATCAAAAATACAGGCATTGCAGATATGGAAATTGGAAGAAAAAAAATATAATAAAGTATTGAATACAAACAATTGTATTCATTGTAAAGTTGTTTTGCGAGTTGAGAACATTAATTATAAAGTAGAAACAATTTTGCTTAGTCCTCCTTAGCATTCAGCCAGTTGCTATAAGACAGTCCAGTCTGTTGACATTATCAGGTGACAACACACACACGCACACACACACAGACAGACAGAGAGAGAGCGCAGTACAGCGCACTTCAAATCATCATCACGCACGACTACGGTTCTTAAAGTATGGCTGTATTTCTCAAGCAAGGATTCTGATACAGCAGCTGAAGCAGACGCTATACTAAAGTTGCGTGTAGTGGGGAAACACTTCAAACTTAATGAAACATTTGAGGGTGCTTGGAATCAGCTTAGAGAGGAATGGACTGTCTTTGACAGCTTGCGACATCATCTGGCACTTTCACTGAGTACATTTACATGATCCATATTATCCATATTATCCTTTCTCCATATTCCTTTGCTCATTAAACACACGCAGGGCCGGAGCAGCTGAACTGGTGCTCTAGGCGAACGGTGATCACGCCGCCCTCAACCCCAAAGTGAAAAAGAAAGTGAGCGGTTCGCAGATGAACGTGAGGAGCGGGAGGGAGGGGGTAGGTGTCGCGGATTAAAGTGAGGACCGGGGGGTTCGCTCACTATTCTGTCGCCTTTGTCGGCCGCCTAGGTCGCCTCTATGGACGCGCCGGCCCTGAACACACGTCAGCCACAACAGGAAATAAGAAAAAACTGCCACTGCGTTAAATGCGTTAATTTTTTAACGCATTAAATATTTCAAATTAATCGGCGTGTGTTAACGCGCTAATTTTGACAGCCCTATTAATTATTTGTATATGTCTGTTCAAACACGCACCCATAACCCAGTATCCACTTTCGCTCTGCTCCTAATCGAGTGTACAGAATGCGTTTGGGAAACAGCGTCTGTTTATCACTATGGAGCGCGTCTGACAGTCACGCACCGCTTTATGACTGTTTTGAGGATTGCACAGGAGGAGCGACGGCACCTGTAATGAAAAGGAAAGGGAATCCCGACGTTTTTATATTTATTTTAGTGTTTCATGCCTAAATAAAGCGAAAGCACAGAACTGACTCACATTTAAGAGCAAGGGGCGGCCCCTGGTGGTTCGGCGGTATGGGTTGCGTATAGGGAGGATCGGCTCTTTAATGTTTATCGCCACCCTTCAGAGAAAGACTGAAAATACGGGAGAAATACGGAAAAAACAGGAGAGTTGACAGGTATGGAATATACACATTCCGGTTACCTCAGACCAGGGCTTTACATTAACTTTGTTGATCAACAGCCACTGTGGCTAGTAAATTTCCAACATTACTAGCCACTCGCCATTTTCCCTAGCCACAATTTTGTTGTTGGAAAAATATATTTTATATGCACAAATTTGCCTTTGACATGCGACATAACTTGATTTAGACTTTGTGTTATGTCCACACGCCTCCTCATTCATTTCACTGTTCTGTGTGTTGTGTATGAGCTTACTCAATGGGCATGAGCAAATGGGTTGTGTCACATTGCAGCTAGTTTTTATTTCACATGACATTTCAGGGCTCAATATTCAGGATTTACCAAATTTATCTCTGACCAGACCAAAAATAAATAATTATTTTTCTTGCCACAAATTTTAAATGTGTCAAAACAAGCAAATTATAGCTGTATACATGCTCTTTTAATTAAACTAAATTATCTTTAAAACAATTGTCACTTATAAATATTATTTGCCATGTATCTAAAATATGCAGAGTAATCTGTCCTGGCTAAAGCTCCCAGATCACAGTACACAGAAATGAGGAGTTAATCTCATATTGAAAGTAAAAAAATGACAAAAATAACTGTGAGCAAAAGAAAATGGGGAAAAACACACCGTGAGTGATGATGAAATAATAATGAGGTGCACACGGTTAATGTTAGGCCTGTTAATAATCTGTTCAATAGAATAATTACAACCAAAGCAGTGACTGCTGCTTACAAAAGGAGATATATATTTTTCTTAAAAGCAGCAGGATTGTGTTTGCACGATCATCACTTTTTGTCCAGCCTATTTCAGAGAAGTGATCGCACCAGTTGTGTTTCCTGTAGGCCAGTGGTTCTCAAACTGTGGTACGCGTACCACTAGTGGTACTCAAGCTTCCTTCTAGTGGTACACGGAGGAATCTCTAAATAATTAAAGTTAAAAAATGAACACACTTTTAACCCTTTGATGCATACGATAACACCGATGTGATCAGTAAATTGATTTTAATAGGCTACACCCTTTTTAGTGGCTGACAATAATAAATATTCTTAATTAGAAGTATTACTCTGCCTTGTTTTTGAACTGTGCAGTGCTGTAGCTGCTTAATTGGGCCTACTATGCTACTGTACTTCAATACTGGTCATTATGGTGGTACTTGGAGAGACAATTTGTTTCTGAGGTGGTACTTGGTGAAAAAAGCTTGAGAACCACTGCTCTAGGCACTGTTGCTTCGCAAGTACACGAGAGCGCACACACTTTTTAACAGTCTTGCGCATCACATCACCTGTGTTCGCGAGTGATGTTTCATTCGGTTTCTTTTGCTTGCATGAACAGTTATTTTTGTCGGTCATGCTGTTTCTCAATTCTAAGATTATATTTGCATGAATACTGGGCCATTTTTACTGTCGAACGCTGCTTTTAAGACAACTACCATTTAGAAATGATTTTCAACCAGCCAGAGTGGCTAGTGACGGTGTCTGTCTAACCCTTCACAGTAGAAATCTACCCGCATTTGGCCTCAGACTAACACAGACCTTAGATTCCCGAGCTGAACTCACCCATCACTGTATACGCATGCAGGCGATTCAGTCTCCTGTTCACGCACTCTGTTTGGGTGCGCTGCGTTATGATTGGTTCAGACAGCATACTACGTGAAAATCGTGATTTTGTTACGATTTAAATTTAATCGCACAGCCCTAATAAATGATAATAATAATAATAACAGCAACAATTTAAAAATAAATATAATTAAAGATCCTTTTGGTTGAAAAAAGCTTGGGGAAAATATTTTATTAATAATAATAATAATAATAATAATAATAATAATAATAATAACAATAAACAGCAACAATTTAAAAAATGTAATTAAAGATCATTTTGGTTGAAAAAAGCTTGGGGAAAATATTTTAATAATAATAATAATGATAATAATAATAATAAACAGCAACAATTTAAAAATAAATATAATTAAAGATCATTTTGGTTGAAAAAAGCTTGGGGAAAATATTTTAATAATAATAATAATAATAATAAACAGCAACAATTTAAAAATAAATATAATTTAAGATCATTTTGGTTGAAAACAGCTTGGGGAAAATATTTTAATAATAATAATAATAATAATAATAATAACAACAACAATTTAAAAATAAATAAAATTAAAGATCCTTTTGGTTGAAAAAAGCTTGGGGAAAATATTTTAATAATAATAATTGAAGATGTTAAGATAATAGTTGTTAAAAAAAGAACAAAAAACTGCGCTATTAGTCGGCGCATATAGCCTAGTGGTTAGTGCGTCGGCACATAGCACTGAGGTGCTCGCTGCGACCCGAGTTCGGCTCGAGGTCCTTTGCCGATCCTTCCCCTATCTCTGCTCCCCTTTACTGTCCGTCAATCTGTCCTATCACTAAAGGTGAAAAAAAACAGTTAAATTAAATAAATCCATAAAAATTTGGTTGAAAAAAAATTGGGGGAAAAATTAATAATAATAATAACAACAACAGCAACAAAAATATAAGTTATTTTGGTTGCAAACAAGCTTGGAGAAAACAGTTTAATAATAATAAATAATAACAATAACAAAATAATAAGTAAAGGTTCATTTGGTGAAAAATGCATGGGGTAAACATGCATTGATCATTTTAATAAAAACAATATTCATAGTTGGAGTACTACTTCTAATACAACAACAACAATAATAATAATAATA
Source organism: Danio albolineatus (assembly GCA_903798035.1). Taxonomy (NCBI): domain Eukaryota; kingdom Metazoa; phylum Chordata; class Actinopteri; order Cypriniformes; family Danionidae; genus Danio; species Danio albolineatus. The sequence continues at coordinate 629,970 of CAIGQQ010007204.1, read as the reverse complement.
ATAATAATAATAATTTTTTTAAAGTATTTTTGAATAAAAATCTGAAATTGTGGAAAAATATAAAATAATTCATTTAACTGGGGATAATAATTCTGACTTCAACTCTGTATGTAAAAATGACTATCAAAAATGTTTAGCATACAATTGAATTACTATTGTTTGATCTTTATGTTAGACTGTAATATATAAATACACGCTTTAGGAGTTCTGCTGTAGTGAATGTGTGTTACAGCATTATCTTACACTGAGTTCCCCCTGAGGTATGAATGACCCTCCATCTGTATCTCTGTCTATTTTGATTGCAGTTTGGTTCAAAGTGAAGCTCCACATTAAGGATCCAAAGACGGTGCTGGATAAGAAGCGTTACGTGGCCTTCTGGCTGGAGCGTTACGCCAAACGCGAGCCAGGAATGCCGCTGACCGTCGTGTTCGACATGTCTGAGTCCGGAATCAGTAATATAGTAGGTTTTTCACTTTACATTCTCATGAAAATGTCCACAGTGCTGTAAAACACCCTGCATGCTTCTGAAATACACTGTAAAATCAGATTATATTGAAAACAAAGCTTCTGATGATGTAATAGGATGAATAAGCTCCGCCTCCAAAGAAAGATCCACGCCCACTTTTACTGCACTGCCTGTTTAGATCTGTTAATATGCAAAACTGCCAGCCAATCAAAGCAGTGGGCGTTTATTTATGAGTTTACAATTGGCCACGCCCACTCAAATGTCAGCAGATCTGAAGTAGGACTAAATAAAAGCTTATTTAAGCCAAAAACAATTGATATTATATACATAATAAGCATATTTAAAGCATGTAAAGTGTTTATTTTAATGACAAAACCGCAGCTTCTGGAATGTTCTGCTTCAAGATGTAATAGGATGGATAAGCTCCGCCTTCACATACGATCCACACCCACTTTTACTGTGCTGGCTGTTTAGGTCTGTTAATATGCAAAACTATCAGCCAATCAGAGCAGTGGGTGTTTAATTCTGAGTCTACAGTTGGCCACGCCCATTATTGTATTTATCAAGTTTATTATATTTTATACAGATTCACTCTCCTTCAAAATCACCCCATCCATTGTAAAGTAAAATAATGATTTTTTCAAGCCATCTGGTGAAATGGATTTAATATTGCAATATATTGCAGAAAAAGAAAATATTGCAATGTCATTTTTTTATACATGTATAAATGTATAAATAATCTTATTATAAAGTATTTAATAATAATAATAATAATACTTATTATTATTATTATTATTATTATTATTATTATTATTAAAATAAGATGGTGGGGCTCTTAGGTTATCACTTTAATTCAGTGGTCCTCAACCACCTGGCCGCGGACCGGTACTGGTCCGTAGATCAATTGGTACCGGGCCGCACAAGAAAACATTAATTATTTCTGTTTTGTTTATCATCTGAGCGATCTTTTAATTTGAAAAGTCTTTTATTTTGAAAGATGACAGTATTCTCTCGGTCACTTGGACACCCAAATTTAACCCACAAGCAGCAAAATGAGTCAGAAGCAGACGTCTTTGGAAAGTTTCTTTGTTAAGGGGAAAAGGCTCTGTGAAGGACCCACGGACTGCCAAGGAATGGATCCACAACCCATTTGTCAACAAATGAAGTGATCCACCATGGCTGTGCAAGAAGATCAACTGATGGAGATCGCAAATGACGGTGGCTTTAGGAGCCGTTCGCATATCGGGACTTTTCTAGAGTTCGCATAATTTTGTTTCCAATGGAGGTGCTCGAGCCTTCCAGAAGCACACAGTTGAATGATGGTCGCCTAGCAACCTACAACCTACGAAACAGCCCTCCCTGGTCTGCGTTGACCAGTCCGCAGTGATAAAAAGGTCGAGGACAACTGCTTTAGGCAAGGCAAGTTTATTTCTATAGCACATTTCATACACAGTGGCAATTCAAAGTGCTTTACATAAACAGGAATGAAATTGAAGTATAAGAAAATAAAATAATAAAAAAAAACGGATAAAAACAGATTAAAATGAGTTAAGACAAGTTATAAAAGAATGAAAAGAAAAGAAAGACACAATAGTGCGATCTGTGGGCCGTAGCACAGTGCTCATTCAGTAAAGGCACAGCTAAACAGATGTGTGTTCAGTCTTGACTTGAATGTGCCTAATGTTGGAGCACATCTGATCATTTCTGGAAGCTGATTCCAGCAGCAGGGGGCGCTGTTAGTAGCTGAAGGCCGATTCAACCTGCTCTCACTGAACTCTTGGAGTTTCTAGTTTATGTGATCCTAATGATCTGAGTGATCTGTTGGGTTTGTATTCAGTCAGCATATCTGTAATGTATTGAGGTCCTAGGCCATTTAGTGATTTATAGACCAGTAGTAATACTTTAAACTCTATTCTGAGTGTAACTGGGAGCCAGTGTAAAGACCTGAGGACAGGTGTGATGTGCTCTGATTATCTGCTTCTGGTCAGAATCCTGGCCGCAGCGTTCTGGATGAGCTGCAACTGTCTGACTGTCTTTTTGGGAAGGCCAGTGAGGAGCCCGTTACAGTAATCCACCCTGCTGCTGATAAAAGCATGAACGAGTTTCTCTAAGTCTTCACTGGAAACAAAACATCTAATTCTTGCAATGTTTTTGAGATGATAGTATGCTGATTTACTGACTGCTTTGACATGACTGTTGAAACTCAGATCTGACTCCAGAGTCACACCAAGATTCTTGACCTTATTTTTTGTTGTATGACCCTTAGAGCCGAGGTACGCATTCACCTCGAGAACCTCATCTCTGTTCCCAAATGTAATGACTTCAGTTTTCTCTTTGTTTAACTTAAGGAAGTTTTGGCACATCCAGCTGTTCATGTCATCAATGCATTGGCAGAGGGTGGCAATGGGGCTGTAGTCATTAGGCAGTAAGGCTATGTAGATCTGAGTGTCATCAGCAGAGCTGTGGCAGGAGATTTGGTTTAATTCATTAGGTTTTACAAAAACTGTACAAATTATATAAAACTATTCAAATTATATTTAAAACCTTTTTTGTCAATTTAATGAACAACTTAAGATGCGTATAAACATTATTACACACTAAAAATATATTGAAATTATTAATTAATTGATTTTACACCAAATAATATTAATTAAATGTTAATAAATGTTTCAATAAATGCTCTTTTTTCCTGAGGCCCTCATAGCCCAATATAATAGTTCAGAATTAGTTTTCACACTTTTCTTCTTAAGGTCACAAGAGTGCAGGCATGGCTGTATTTCCTCATAAACCCCCAAAGACAAAAATGAAGCTGGTTCTGAATGTCTCTGATTAGCTTTGGGCCATAATTGACCCTCCGGCAGACATTTAAAGGTCATTAGCTGTACGAGTGGAAGGTGCAGAGGGACAGGCGCCGTTCACTGCTTTAACACTTTGCAGATTAACATGGCCTTTAAATCCCTTCGGTCAATCCAACCCGCTTGCTTAATCCCAGAGAATTTCCAGTCAAACAGCAAATCTCCTCGTCTCATGATTCTGCCGCAGAAGCGCGGTGGTTTTAATGCTGCCGGAAGGCCAAAGCCGCAGCCTAATCAAACCTAATGCCAGTTTTATATGGAGGAATTAGAGTTTGCTTTAATTTGCTCTCTTTAATGCTCGTCTGATTGGTTTTGCGTGTTTATAATGTGAAGGACAGTCGTCTGTATTATGGAGATCTGCTTTGATTGGATGTATCTGAACTAAAATAACAAGCATTTTGAGTTCAAGTCTGATTTAAAGCTTGCTAGTTAAGGGAGATTTAGTTTCATTTACCTTTATACATGCAATTTTTTAGCTTTGCGCGTTTAATGTGAAGGACAGTCATGTGGAGGTGTCTGTATTATGGAGACCTGCTTTGATTGGATGTATCTGGACTAAAATTAAAAGTTTGATTTGTGCTTGTTAGATTTTGTTTCTTTCACTTTAATATGTGCATTTTTTTTGTTTGTTTTATGTTTCACGATCAGTTTGGTTTTTCATTTTTGAGATCTCAAGAACCATTTAGAGCAGGGGTGCCCAAACATTTTCTAATGAATGGCCAAAAACTAAACTTGATTGAGGGTGGTGGGCCGAAGGTATATACCAATCTGTAAAGTTGTCAATGTAGTTTTCTAATTTATTATTATAATTCATTATATAATTTAATATATAATTTAATGAATGCTATAATTTATTACATATAAAATATTTTAATTGTATTAATAATTATACATTTCTGTACATTTTTATAATGAACATCTTACAATAAAAAACATAAATAATCACATTTATAACATTAAAAAATACGCTTTGCCTTGATTCACTTGCTGATGTCTTCTGCAATGTCCGCTATCCATTAAGTGACTGTATTTACTTAATTTTTTTAATCAGATTTTTTCTCAACACTTAATTTTAGTTTGCTTTTTTGTAGCTTAACAGATAAAAGACAAGTTATGTTAAATTTTAAATGACTATCTCTGTTAAAGGCATTCCCCCAAAATTCCCTATCATTCTCGCTCTCTTCTCAGATGGGATGGAGGGCCAAAGCAAAGGTTATCGCGGGCCGTAGTTTGGGCATCTTTGATTTAGAGTAATGACATGAAATTTGGTACATATGTTGCAAAGGGTCTACTCATTAATTGCACCAATTTTAGCATTTCTGCCTAAAACCCTCTAGCGCCACCATCACTTCAAACGATGACTTTTTTTATGATTGTAGGTCTTTAGATATGATTCAGTAAAGTTTGATTTGTGCTTGTTAGATTTTGTTTCTTTTACTTTCACACATGCGTTTTTTAGCTTTACATTTCACAAATTAGTTCTGTTTTTAATTTTTGAAATCCCAAGAACCATTTAGAGTAACGACATGAAATCTGGTACATTTGTTGCAAAGGGTCTACTCATTAATTGCACCAATTTTAGTATCTCTTCCTAAAACCCTCTAGCGCCACCATCAGATCAAATGACGACTTTTTTGGTATGATTGTAGCTCTTCACAAATGATTCATTCTAGCATTTTATAATGTGAAAGACAGAAATGTGGAGGTGTTTGTGTTATGCAGATCTGCTTTGATTGGATGGATGTGATTAAAATGAAATGTTTTTTGAGTTCAAGTTTGATTTGTGCTTGTTAGGTGTAGTTTTTTTTTTTTTTTTTTTTTTTACTTTCATTCATGCAATGTTTTTAGCTTTACGTTTCACGATCAGTCCTAGTTCTATTTTTTGAAATCCTAAGAACCATTTAGAGTAATGGAATGAAATTTGGTACATTTATTGAAAAGGGTCTACTTATTAATTGCACCAATTTTAACATCTCCACTTAAAACCCTCTAGCGCCACCATCAGTTCAAATGATGACTTTTTTTGTATGATTGTAGCTCTTTAGATATGATTCAGTAAAGTTTGATTTGTGCTTGTTAGATTTTGTTTCTTTTACTTTCACACATGCATTTTTGAGCTTTACATTTCAAGATCAGTTCAGTTTTTAATTTTTGAAATCCCAAGAACCATTATAGTAATGGCATGCAATTTGGTACATTTGTTGCAAAGGGTCTACTCATTAATTGCACCAATTTTAGCATTTCTGCCTAAAACCCTCTAGCGCCACCATCACTTCAAACGATGACTTTTTTTATGATTGTAGCTCTTTAGATATGATTCAGTAAAGTTTGATTTGTGCTTGTTAGATTTTGTTTCTTTTACTTTCACACATGCGTTTTTTAGCTTTACATTTCAAGATCAGTTCAGTTTTTAATTTTTGAAATCCTAAGAACCATTTAAAGTAATGGAATTAAATTTGGTACATTTATTTCAAAGGGCCTATGAATTAATTGCACCACTTTTAGTATCTTTTCTTAAAACAGTCTATCGCCACCATCAGTTGAAACTTTTTTAGTATGATTGTAGCTCTTTACATGATTCATTCTAGCATTTTATAATGTGAAAGACAGTCATGTGGAGGTGTCTGTGTTATACAGATCTGCTTTGATTAGATGGATCTGATTAAAATGAAATGTTTCTTGAGTTCAAGTTTGATTTGAGCTTGTTAGGTGTAGTTTTTTTTCATTCATGCAAATTTTGAGTTTTACGTTTCACGATCAGTCCTGTTTTTAATATTTGAAACCCCAAGAACCATTTAGAGTAATGGCATGAAATTCGGTAGATTTATTGCAGTGTCTACAAATTAGTTGCACCAATTTTTGTATCTCTGTCTTAAACCCTCTAGCATCGCCATTAGTTCAAATTATGACTTTTTTTTGTATGATTGTAACTCTTAAAATATAATTAATTCCAGAATTGTGGGTACATCTCAGTCATTTTTTATTCATTTTCTTATTTTTCTCATTATTTTTTTTGGAACAAATATATAATTTACAGTAAACAATCCCTTATTAATGTAAAATAATGCAAACTGCTTATTTGCGACAGGTATCACTTGATTCTGTTACTAATTGCAGTTTAACTTGTTGCAAACTTTTTAAGCCTCTAAAAGAGTTGAAAAGTTTTGAATATTAATTGAAGGTTTATTCTGGAGATGAAAATGCATCTATATTTAATATTAACATATTTTCTAGTCTATGCATTTATGTAAATAAATTGTGAAGGGACGTTATGAAATTTGGCACATTTATTGCAAAAGATTGTAGCTTCTCTAAATAAAATCCTCTAGCACCACCATTATGGAAAAAAAAATATGACTTTGTGTGATTGTACCTTTTGACGCTAGAAATAGATCATCTGTTAAATTTTTCTGTGTCTAATGTTAATACAGCTACATGTAATGTTTACAGATACTTTTATATATTTCACAGTAATTCAGATTCTTGATGAATTTCTCCAACTATAACAAACATAGTCCATGTCAAGATTTAGTTTTTACCACTCTTTCAGTTTCTTGAACCAAACCTTCATTGGAAAGTCAATAATGTGAAATATTGTGGCTCCAGGAATGACTCTGCTTACGAAAACCAAGCTAAAGGTTACTCGAGTGTTGAGTAAACATTGCACAACCCATCCAGATCAGGATATTAGACGGTCAGCAGTGTTCAGATTGATTGTTGTGTGCGTGTGTGTGTGTGTGTGTGTGTGTAGCGTTTGCATTTGTTCATTCGCAGTCTTGCGTACTGTTAGATTCGTCTCCTCATGGTGACCTTTGACAGTTTAATTAACTAGTGGATTAGCAGCAGATTTACTGTTGAACTTGATTAGTCTCTTTGAAGTAGGTCAGTAAACTGAGCAAGTGTTGTTTTAGTAATACTGATATTATTGTGTTATTGTCATTTTTATTTATTCTAAATACAGACATATGGTTCGTTTTTATTTTTTGTCAAAAAAGAGCTTGCTAGCTGAGCTAAAACTAATTTGAGGGCTTTTTGTAAATCATATTAAAACAACTGAGGTCTTTTTAATGTTTATTTTATTTCAAGTAATGAATGTTGCTTTTGGTTTTAGGTTAAATTTTAGTCACATATTAACCCCTACATTTAGCAAACACTTTCAGTGAAATTTATCACTTTCATAATTTATTGAAGAAAAATATGTGTGTTATAAATAAACAGAATAATAATAATAACAGTAATAATAATAATAATAATGATGATAATAATAATAATAATAATAATAATAATAATAATAAGTTTTATTTATATAGCGCCTTTCCAGAGCAATGAAAATGTATTTACATGTAATTTACAAAGAATATGACAAAGAGAGATAGTACAAGCAGACATTGAAAGAAACAGTAAACAGGTAGAGACAACATTAGGTTCGCAAACATACAGGGAATCAAAAATAACAAACTGGAAATACAGAACAAGACCTAAGAGACAAATATGTAGAGTACAGGTGGGTCAAACAAAAGTGTTCAGTTTAGCAATCAGAAGAGTGACATTCAGAAAACAAGAGAGTTTTAAGTAATGATTTGAATTCTGAGATATTATTAACAGAGCCGAGTGAATGTGGTAGAGAGTTCCAGAGTTTGGGTGCAGTGACACTAAATGATCTGAATGATTGGGTTGTCATTTCTCTATCATTTAATTGAATAAAACGAACAATGTCAATGAAAAAACATCAACAAAAAATCCATGTTTCTCATTGCACATGTAAATAATGTAAATAAGTATTGGCCAGGTGGATACATTTTCCACAGTTTGGTCTGTGTAGAAAATTTCTACCAACTTTTGTTTTTATCACGATTACTCAACATTATGTCATTACCATTGTGAACTGTTGGGTTGTTTTCATCCACTCTGGGGTGATTTTAAGTCTCAATTTGGCCACAACTTTCTCTGTGTTCCAGCAAAAGGAATGATTTTTGCTGACAAAGCTTATTTTGACACATATTTTGTGAAAATGGTTGGAAAAGTGGTAACATTTTATTTCGATGGTCCATTTGAGTATTAGTAGACTGTCTGATAATATCTGTTGATACTGGCATTCAACAGACATTTAACTGACTAGAAGAAACTTAGCAAGTACATGTCAACTTACACTAACCCTACCCCTAACCCCAACCTAACAGTCTGCTTTTAATCTAATGAGAATTATTTGCAATGCAACAAACTCAACAAACGGACCATCAAAATAAAGTGTGACCGGAAAATTAAAACTAAAATCTCACTTTACAACCCTTTCGATATGTTCGTGGCTGTTTTTGCCCAATTTACTTCCATTAGGGGGCTTTTTTTTCCCCACAAATAAAAAATGGCAAATTGTAGCTCTTCCCAACAGGAAAAATGAGCAACAATCAAGAATGCATGATTGTAGGCTGTCATGGCAATCAAAAAATGTTGTAAGGGAAGTCAGTGAGACAAAAACAGCACCAACACAACCAAAGGAGACTCAATCTGAACAGTACACAAGGGTCGAACTCCATTAAGACCACAAAGACAGTCAAATTCTCACTTTGCCATGTTTTTCTCTTGTAGGACATGGACTTTGTGAAGTACATAATTAGCTGCTTCAAAGTGTACTACCCGAAGTTACTTTGTGAGTATATTGAGTTTAATTCAACTTTCCCAACAACCATTTAAAGCAACATTGTGAAATTTGCCACATTTATTGCAAAAGGTCTGAACATTAACTGCACAAATTTTAGCTTCTGTACGGTAAACCGTCTAGCGCCACCATCATTGCAAAAGATGACGGGTTTTTTTGGTTGCAAGTAGGCATGGGCCGGTATAAGATTCTGACGGTATGATAACCTTTGATAAAAATATCACGGTTTCATGGTATGACGGGATTGTGATTACTGCTGTAAAATATATTCTTTATAAATGTCTGGCTAAAAAACAAAACCTTTTTCCCCTTTGAACACAATATATACATTTTTTTCTCCCAATAAAATTTATTTTGAACGACTTTTAAAGTATTTTGGAGCAGTAAACATATCAGGCTAAATAATTCAAGGGAATCATTGACTTCTGCTGTCATTAGTTTCAAAAACACAGATGTCTTTACAATTTACATCTAAAAAAACAAAACAAAAAAATTGGCGGTATGAAAACCTTGACTTTTCCAAACCGCGGTATACCTTGAAAGCGGTTATCGTCCCATGCCTAGTTGCAAGTCATATAATTATTGCAGAGTTATTAAAGAAAGGATTGTTTTTGGGTGAGGTAAGGAGAGGGGATGTATAAAATGACTTACAAGACTTGTAAACTGATGCTACTGTTGAATCATTAAAGAAAATGTAGTATGAATTAAGGCTGCATAATATTTCGAAAGCAGTATTACGTTAATAATATATGTAACATCCATCTAGCAGAGAAGTGCAATAAATTAAGTTCATTTAATGTGCCAAGCATTTGGGCTACATGCTTAAGTTGTTTATCCAATTCTGACCAATCAGATGAGGTCTTTACTATCTTTAGTCCCGCCTCTCCATTAGGTGCCGTTGCAGTATAGCTGAAAATAAACACTAATGCTGGGAGAACAAGAGGAAAATAACAACAGCCAATAACTACCTGAATTTCTGCAGAGGCTTTCAGTCGTTTGTGGTGTTTTAAAGTCTATATGTTTGACATTGTTTTTTAAAATTTAATTAGCTCAGAAAAATATACATTACCAGTTTTTATGTATGATCATTACATCATTAATTATGTTTTTTTGAATTGCTGATAAAGTAGTATTTATATATCATAAGAACTATCATTATCGCAACACTAAAGAACAACCCATATCATGCAGGCCTAGTATGAATCATAAAAAATGGGTGATTACTTTTTCCCCATATTAGCATTTTAAACCTGTCTTACTTAAGCTTGCATTTGATATTATTAAAGTGTCTTTGTGTTTTTGTTTTTATCCCAGCCAAAATGATCATGTACGAGATGCCTTGGATCATGAATGGTGAGTTGTGATTGGCTGCTGCTGATGACAGATGTGTGTATCGATTCATTTTATTTGCCGTGATGCTTTGGTTTGTTTACGCAGCTGCCTGGAAGATCGTGAAGACGTGGCTCGGCCCTGATGCCATCAGTAAACTCAAGTTTGTCTCCAAGAGTGACATCCAGACGTTTGTGGGCCCTGAACACCTTCCACCATACATGGGAGGAACGGTACGCACAAATTAGAGAAGAGCTTGTTTGCTTAATACACTCTGGTGCTAGTTTTGGGATTTTCCGCCTGGATTTTGTCTACCCAATTTTAAAAGCTTCCCAAATCCACATGCAGAGGAGTAAATGCAAAAATGTGGTATAATTTTAAAGAAAACCCCTAAAATTGTCATAAAACACTGTTGAAAGTGATTAAAATAACTGTATATGTTGTTTGTGTTATCATAAACACTTAAAAAAAGAGGCGCTTTCCGTATTTTTTCTTTATAAACTCAAATTTAAAGGAGTACCTTTTAGGTTCTGTGTGGTCTAGGTTGCTGTAATTAATTTTGGTGGTTCCTGCACATGTCAGTAATCATAAGAAAAACGAAAAAATGCCTCTATCATAATCTATGCAAAAGTTATTGTATTCCAACTGATGAGAGGTGCTAAACCTTTATGTAATTTCCGCCTACCAAACTTGGAAAGTCTTCCATATCCAAATGCAGTGGTATAAATGACAAATTCCAGTGTTATTGGACAGAAAACCATTTGAATTTACAAAAGAAACTGCTAAAAAGTAATAAATAATATTTGTTATGTTTTCTGTTTTATGATGAACCACTTCAACATTGGCCGCTTTTTTATTTTTTTTGTTCTAAAATGCTTTTTTGAAAATGTGTAGATAATCCCATAAGAGAATAAGACAACTCCAGACAGTTCTGCTTGAAACCAGCAGATAGCAGCAAAAACTAGGAAAAAGAATGTTGTCTCTACCATAGAGTATGCAAAGGTTATTGTAATTCAACTGAATATTGGGAAAATAACTTTGATCATTCATATCAAATATGACATATTTGCTTCTGCATAGTTCTTACATGATAAGAACATGAGTTTCCATTACTTTCTTATTTATCCTTCCCATTTGTATCATAACATTATATCAAAGAAGTCAAAGTCAGCTTCTCCAAAACTTCCTCAGCTCCTAGAAAAAAAAGCTTATTTTGAGGCTGTCTTCTTTTTTTGCGCCATAAAAACGCGGTGATTTATTCGATAACTGTTTGATATGTGAATATAATTCAGTAAAGGAACACTAGAATCGTACATGGACAGGCAAGAGCTTTTATTTGAGCTATGACTTGTACATCAGTGTCATATATGAAGCATATAAAAATATGAAAATGACAGCTCGGGTATCCAGTATTTTGTTGTGTAATTAAATGTTAATAACTTTTGTACAGTAAAATAAAAACCTAAGTGATGCATACGTGCATAAAATATAGCTTCTACGCTTTCAAACGGAACCACTTATCGGGGTCTTGCGCAACCACGGACCTTTAAAAATGAAAGGGAAGTTGATGACGTCACCGGACCCGGTACCGGGTCCGCAGAGTTTAAGAGGTTAAAGTCACAATTATTATCCTGTATATATTTTATTTTTACCACTGATCATCAACTGGAGGCTCGCGGGCCGAATCCGGCCATCTGAGCCGTTCAATCCGGCCTGGATGCTTTTTAAAACAGTCGCACGCATCACATCACCTGTGCGCACGAGTGATCATCCTCATTCGGTATTCACCTGCTTTCCTTTGCTCGTCTTGCTGGTCATGCTGCTTCTCTAAGATGACATTTGCACGCATATTGGGCTATATCTATCGTCGAACCCTGCTTTTAACCCTCTAATACCGACGGGAGCGCCCGCGTTTGCATGCCTCTGTAAAAGCCAATAAAAAACGAAAGCATTTAGGTAGAGCAATAATTTTTTTTGCATATGAAATCAGAGACGTTATACTTTCAGATGAAGCCCATTTTCATTCTTTAATGAGTTTACACAAATAGCCTAAAATGTTTACAACAAAAAAACACTTTAATACAGTGCACGCCTTTGCAGATGTGTTTTATAAAGGTTGTTATTGGTTGCTATGTGTGTGACGTAATTACCTCGTGTGCACTGTGAACCTATCAGGTTTGTCTCCCGTGGTGATGTCACTCAGCGCGCTGTTTGATATACGTAATATGCACGCGCTTTTCTATGTATGTGTGTGCGCTCTTCTCGTAGCGGTTTCTCTTTATCCGTATCAGAACATCATAATTTCTTTCACACACACGCACACAACACACACACACATCCACATTTACACATACAGGCACAATATCACACACACACACACACACACACACACTGGCATGGAGTCGTGACCGCATAACAAACAAAAAAATAGTCCAATGTTTTGGAGTTATTACTCGCGTCAAACGACAAGGAATTCTCCGACTCATCATCTGCTCCAGATTCTGTTACCAGTAAAGACGAAGCTGACCTTTGTGAAGGATTAGATCCATTCCAAGACATGCTAGTATATTCTTTATAAATGCTTTGCTTTTGAGTATTATATGCTCATAAACAATGCTTAGCTTTGAGTTTGAATAGAAACAAAACAAACAGAATAATCCCGATAGTTTGACGCGCTATTTACTCTTGTCGTTTCACTTTTATGCCTAAAACATCAAACTTTTATACTTAAACTTTTTGCTGTATTGCTGAATCGTGCTTATTATTTTACTTACATCGATGTCGTTTTGAACACTGAAGCCCTCAGAACCCTCCTCACCCCTCATCTGTGTTCATTTGTAGAGATTTTTTTGTTGATTAATCAAATTGTTCTGTCTACACTGTTTATAAAAATAAGTGTATCTCACAAACGAATTGATATAATTAGTCCAAATCAGTTTTATATAGTTTCAAAGGGTTTTATGCATGTTTTTTTCATTGACAAGTTTGAGGTTTACATTTGTGTTATTTCTGTATATAGTAAAAACTAAAATAAAAACTAAGCGATTTTACATTTTTTTGTGGTTTATTGCACTTTTAAGCGATTTAACTCGTTAATATAGATTCATGACATACATAAACTTAAAGTTGGGGATGTAAGGATTTTATTGATATATGGCATTTGAAAATACTCAAAATAATGACAGCACAGCATGTAAAAATACTAAGATATACCCTGGCGGAATTGTTCTATGGCAGGTCTTAAAGGGTTAAGAAAACTATCATTTAGAAATGATCTTCAACCAGCCAATGTGACTAGTGCGACTGTCCGTCTAACCCACCACTGCTGGAATCTACCCGCATTTGGCAGGTTGGCGGGTGTTAACGTAAAGCCCTGATTATTACTATTATTGTGTGTGTGTGGTTTTGTTACAGGACCAGTTCAAGTACAGTTATCCGCCTCTGCCGGACGATGACTTCCAGTCTCCGATCTGTGAAAATGGTCCAATCATCAGCGAGGATGAAAGCGACCTTAAAGACGCCGAATCGGAGTCCAAAGAGACTCTGGAGTCCAGTTTCAATGCCGACCAATCCATCAAACCAAAGAAGGTGCAGTATATATCAGATTTAGGCCATGTCCACAGGCACACGGGTGATTTCATACACCGAGTTTACAGCTTCACCTGAGGTTTAAGAAAAATCTCCATTCACATGGAAATGCAAAAACGCACTGTGATGCATGTTAAAGGGATAGTTCACCCAAAAATATCAATTCTAATCATCATTTACTCACTCATTTCAGACCTTTTATGAGTTTCTTTATTCTACTAAAACGCAAAAGAAGATATTTTGGTAACCATTGATTTCCATGGTAGGGAAAAAAAATAGTAAGTCACTCGTCGCTCACGTCTCACGTCGCTCCTTCGGGCTAAGCCCGGTCGGGTTCCGTGGGAGAAAATCCAGCCACCAGGCATTCGCATACGAGCCCCAACCCCAGGCCTGGCTCCAGGGTGGGGCCCCGGCTGCACCATACCGGGCGACGTCATGGTCCTTAATGTAGTTATACTCATAAGGGGTTTTTGACCCGCACTTAGTCTGACCTGTCACCCAAGACCTTTTTGCCTTGGGAGACCCTACCAGGGGCATTAGCCCCCGACAACACAGCTCTTAGGATCACTCAGGCACTCAAACCCCTCCACCACGATAAGATGATGGTTCATGGAGGAGGTCGGATCATGGAGGAGTTTCTGGGTGGGCTGGAGGGGGTCCGGTTCAGGGACCACAGGATTTCATCTCTGTTATTCGCAGACGATGTTGTTCTGTTGGCTTCATCAGACATGGACCTTCAGCATGCACTGGGGCGGTTTGCTGCAGAGTGTGATGTGGCTGGGATGAGAAACAGACCCTCCGAGGCCATGGTGCTCCACCGGAAAAAGGTGGTTTGCCATCTTCAGGTTGGAGGAAAGTCCTTACCCCAGGTGGAGGAGTTCAAGTATCTTGGAGTTTTGATTACGAGTGAGGGAAGGATGGAGTGTGAGATTGACAGGCGGATTGGTGCAGCAGCAGCAGTAATGTGGTCGATGTACCGGTCTGTTGTGGTAAAAAAGGAGCTGAGCGGAAAGGAAAAGCTTTCGATTTACCGGTCAATCTACACTCCTACTCTCACCTATGGTCATGAGCTCTGGGTCATCACCGAAAGAACCAGAATTCGAATACAAGCAGCTGAAATGAGTTTCCTTCGCAGGGTGGCAGGGCGCACCCTTATGGATAGGGTGAGGACCTCTGACACTCGGGAGGAGCTCAGAGTAGAGCCGCTGCTCCTCCACATCGAGAGAAGTCACCTGAGGTGGCTCAGGCATCTATTTCAGATGCCTACTGGACGCTTACATAGGGAGGTGTTCCAGGCATGTCCCACCGGGAGGAGGTCTCTGGGAAGACCCAGGACACGCTGGAGGGACTATGTCTCTCGGCTGGCCTGGGAACGCCTCGGGATCCCCCTGGAGGAAGTGTCTGGGGAGAGGGAAGTCTGGGGTTCTCTCCTAAGACTGCTGCCCCCGTGACCCGACCCCGGAAAAGCGGTAGAAAATGAATGAATGAATGAAGTCAAAAAATCTTCCTTTGTGTTTAAACATAAGAAACTCAAAGGCTTTAAAGCAGAGATGCCCAAACTAGGGCCCGCGGGCCAAAGTTGGCCCAGGGTAACCTTTAAATGAGAAGTGAGAGAGAATGATGGAGAGATTGTCAATTCAAAATGTAATGCAACTATTTGTTTGTTTTATTATTAAAATCGAACTGAAATTAAGTGAATAAATTCAATTAAATGGTGTAAATGAATCAGATTTGGTTTAAACTGGTGAGTGAATCAAGTCAAAGACAGATTCTGCTTGACAGATGTATTCAGCACTGAACGCCACTGTGTTCTCAATGTGATTGCAATAGGTTTATCATTTAAAAAGTTATACTGCCTTAGTTAATACGATTTAAAGTAACATTTGCTATTTATTTTGAAATATTAGGAAATAAATTAGAAATTACCCACGGCGACTTTAATATAATACTGTTTAGCATATATACCTTGGGCCCCCGGCTCGCAATTATATTTGGTTTTTAGCCCTTCATATGAAAAAGTTTGGGCACCCCTGCTTTAAAGCATGTGAGATCATTGGATAAATTCATCATTTTTGGTGAACGTAAAGCAAATTCAAATTAACATGCATTAACACTGAATAAACTTGAGGATAATACTCATGATGACTTCTGAAGACTTTAATGGGATAGTTCCCCCCAAAAATGTAAATTCTGTCATTATTTAATCTCCCTTGACTTATTTTACACCTGTTTGACTTTCTTCTGTTGAACACAAAAGAAGATATTTTGAAGAATGTTCACAAAACTGTAACCGTTGGCTTCTATAGTATTTGTTCTCCCTATGAAAGTCAATGGTTACAGGCTTTCTTCAAAATGTCATCTTTTGTCTTCAGCACTAGAAAGAAACTCAAACAGAAGAAAGACTCTTATACTGGACCTGGAGTTTCAGAAAAGTCTATGCCCTGGCCAAAGGGTTCAGTTTCAGTCAGCGCATGTTGCGTTTTCATGTGAACGAACGGCAAAACTGCATAGAAAAATAAGTAACTGGTTTGGAAAATATCCGTGTTTGTGTGGACAGGGCCTTACTCTCGCTCTTAACCTTTGCCAGTTGTGTATGTTTGATTAATTCATGCATTTGTGCTTCAAATCAACTACTGTGTGCTCAAATCAAAGCATGCTGGAGCTGCACATGATGCGTTACATCACAAGGAGTTTTCTAGGGATGGGCGATTTTTCATATTATCATTTGCAATAAATAGTTGGTGAGAACCTCACAACTTTAGTGATTAGTTTTGCATGTTTGAGCTTTTGTTTACAAAAAAAGACATACTTTCACTCTAAAATCCCTTCAGAACACCAGTCGAGTGTTTGAAATGACCATATAAAATATGTGAATATTGTTAATTAGATTTTTTATTATCACAGAATGAAGGAGGAGGCATATATTTGAGCAGGGCTGAATACTGTTCAGGTGAAATTTTACTATAAATTATCAAAAAATACAAATATTTAGGTGTCTTTGGGGTGCTGCGGAATGAATTTAATCTGTATATCCTGCATTTTGCGTTCTGATGAGCTCTAGGAGTGGTTACTTAGCAACGAATACTAAAGGAATAAACTTCTGTTGATCGTTTTGACTTTTCGGTGTCTTCCGCCTTCAAAATAAGAGTTCCACATACATGAGTCCAGTGTTGGGGGTAACGCATTACAAGTAAAATATAAGAATTCACACTTTTTTCCCCCCAAAGACACAGGACTTTTTTGTCTCTCAGTAGATGCATATAAATATTTGACCTTTATATGAAGACCTTTATACATTAGCACTTTTCTCCAAAGATACAGGACTTTTTTTTTGTCTCTCTGTGGATAAATATGAATCAATAATATAATTATTGTAATAAATTCCAGGGTAATTAAAATATAAAAATTTAAATGAACAATTTGTCTCTCAGGGCAGCATGGATGGCTCAGTTGTTAGCAAAAAGGTCACTGGTTTGAGTCCCGGCTGGATCAGTTGCATGTTCTCCCCATGTTGATGTGGGTTTCCTCCGGGTGCTCTGCGTTCCAACGACCGGTTGCAAAAGGGGAATTGATTAACTAAATTGGCTGTAGTGTATGTATATGGGTGTGTATGGGTGTTTTCCAGTTCTGGGTTGCAGCTGTTAGGGCATATGCTGCGTAAAACATGTGCAAGAATAGTTGGCGGTTTATTCCGCTGTGACAACCCCTAAATAATAAGGGACTAAGCCGAAGGAAAATGAATGAATGAATTTGTCTCTCAGTGGATATGAGTTATCCTTCAATAATATCGTAACTGCAGTTAATACCAGGGTTGAAGACCTTTATATTAATATATTAGCACTTTACTCCAAAGATACAGTACTTGTTTTTGTTCTCTCAGGGGAAACGTAAGTTATCTTCAATAATATTATTGCAATAAATACCAGGCTTAAAGACCTTTTTCTTAATGAAATATGTGGTCACACTTTATTTTGATGGTCTGTTTGTTGAATTTAAAGTTACATTGCAACTAATTCTCATGAGATGATAAGTAGACTGTTAGGTTGGAGTTGGGTTAGTGTAAATTGACATGTACTTGCAAAGTTTCTTATAGTCAGTTAAATGTCTGTTGAATGTCAGTATCAGCAGATATTAAGCAGACAGTCTACTAATACTCAAATGGACCATCGAAATAAAGTGTTACCAAATATAAAGATAAAGATGAACACTTTTCTCCAAAGATACAGCACATTTTATATCTCAGTGAATATAAATGTAGTATCTTCAGTAAAATAGTCGTTGCAATAAATAGCAGAACATAAAGGGGTACAATCAAGTCCACATCGCTCATCCCTACCCTTTTCCCTCCTGCCCTTTGACTCTCTTCATTAGTGAGATACTAATAAATCCCATGAAATCAGCTTAACATCAGCAAAACTACTAACCAATGCTGGATGACTGTAGCAGAAAGACGTGGCGCAAGAGAATGGTTCATGTGGTCTGATTGCTGATGCAGGCTTTATTTATTTTGCACTGATTGACAGAAATTGATCTGATCTGGACCGCAGCAGGAAGTTGTGCTGTAGAAACATGTCTGAGACCATGTACTGCATTTCCTTTTTTAAAATTTTTTTACTTGCAATCTCTAACGCTTTCTCTTGGCCTGTTTATCAGTGAGATAATAATGGCGTGATCAGATTAATAAGCATCAGCAAAAGCTTCTAGCTTGATGATCTAGTCTGAGAAGATCGTTTTTGTGTGTTAGATTAGCTGTCCCGTACTGCAAAAGTAGTGCTACATGAGTTTACAGATTCATTTTCTTTTCCGCTTAGTCCGTTTATTAATCTGGGGTCGCCACAACGGAATGAACCGCCAACTTATCCAGCATATGTTTTATGCAGCGGATGCCTTTCCAGATGCAACCCATCTCTGGGAAACATCCATACATGCTCATACACTACAGACAATTTAGCCAACCTAATTCCCCTATAGCGCATGTGTTTGGACTGTGGGGAAACCGGAGCACCCGGAGGAAACCCACACCAACATGGGGAGAACATGCAAACTCCATATAGAGACACCAACTGAGCCAGCCGAGGCTCGAACCAGTGACCTTCTTGCCGCGAGGCGATCGTGCTACCCACTACGCCACCGTGGCGCTAAATTTTTTACTTCTGCTGGAATCGCTTTATACTGATTATCATAATCGTTAATAAGGCCAAAATCAAAACAAAAATTCAACTGATTAATTGCACAGGCCTAACATTAAGGACTTGCACTGCAATATTTAGTTTTCTATTTATATCTAAGACTAGCACAAACACTAAGGGCGTACTCACACTATGCTATCTGAACCGTGCCCAGGCCCGTTTCTTGGATTGTTTGAGAAGTGTGAGAGCTCTGAATCGGGCTCAGGCGTGGTTCAGTTGGCCGGCCCTGGCCCGGCTGGAAGAGGTTTGTCTGAGCGCGGTTCACTTGGGCTTTGGCGCGGTACGCTTGTAGTGTGAGTGCAGAGCGCGCCTGAGCCCCAAACTGAAGAGGAGACATGACTTTTGGGGATTGTTTGCTATGGATTTATGAATCATTCTCACTGTTTAATGAACACAAACTGTGGGAGATTATTGTGGACACAAACCCCTCACTGCAACACAGCTGCAGGCCCCAATGGAATGTGAGTGCGGGCCATCGGGGGAAACGGGAGGGGGGACAAGAGTGCTTCGGCCCAGTTCAAGACAACTGTACATAGTGTGAGTACGCCCTAAAACAACTTAATATATCTGGTAAGGGGAAAAACTTCATCAAACGAAATGATCGGCAGGATTAATTCAAAATTATTTAGCTTTTCGGTCACACTTTTCGGTCACACTTTTGACGGTCCTTTTGTTGAATTTAAGTTACACTGCATCTATGCCAACTAATTCTCAGTAGATGATAAGTAGACTGTTAGGTTGGGGTTAGTGTAAGTTGACATATACTTGCAAAGTTTCTTACAGTCAGTTAAATGTCTGTTGAATGTCAGGATCAACAGATACTAAGCAGACAGTCTGCTAATACTCAAATGGACCATCAAAATAAAGTGTTACCTGCTATTCAGTTGTAAAGTTTATAACAACCTCAAGTAGGGATACGCTGTACCCAGTACTGGAAATAAAATCTATTTTAAAATGTAAACGTATTCAAGAATAAATATCAATCACTGCATAAACGGATGACGATTAAATGAAGTGTTGCTGTTCTTTCACTGCAGAAAACAAAAATTGAACTGAGTGATAAGACATGATGCATAAATAGCATTAAACACAATACTCTGCAGTCTACATGTATTCTTTACCTCCAATTACAAACATATCATGACAATTTAACAATAAACACGATCAATTATAAAAAAAATACGAATAAAAAGATGTTAGGTGTATTTGGGGTGCTGCAGAAGGAATTTAATCTGTATATCCTGCATTTTGCGTTCTGATGAGCTCTAAGAGTGGTTGCAGATGGTTCTAACTTCTGCAGATGGTTCTAACTTTTATGCGTCTCCTGCATACATGGGACCAGTGTTGAGGGGTAATGCATTACATGTAACATGAGTCATGTAATAATATAACTTTTCTAAGTAACGAGTAAAGTAACGCTTTACTTAAAAAAAAAAGTAATAATATTTTAGTTGCTTTTTTGAAAATGTAATGAGTTATTTTAGCTTAATTATTTAGCTTTTAAAAATTAAATTGCTGTAGTAAAAGCTCACAGTGAATCACACAGTCAATGAGAATTTGTTCATTATTATGAACCCATTGAAGAAAAGGGAAAGGGGAGTACAGTCTCAATGCACAGTGATTTTACTTAAAACAAATAGTACAAAAGTAGCAAACTTTAAATAATCGGTATATACAGCCTGTAGAGCTCTGGGATCTGGAAGTTCTCAGATAACATTATCCTAAACTTAGTTATACTGTGCTCTGTTAATCTCAGAGCTCCTCTATTAAAAAAAGAAAAAGAAAGAAAGAAAATAAAACCAGTTCTGAAAGAGATCGAGCCTCAGCCGGGTAATAAAAAGTAATGCAAAAGTAACGTAACGCATTACTTACCATAAATACGAACTAAAACTAATTTTAACTTACCATAAAAAGTAACTAAGTAACACGACTAGTTACTCTTTTGGGGTGTAACTCCATATTGTAATGCATTACTTTCTAAAGTAACTTTCCCCAACACTGCATGCGACTATGCCTAGATACGCTTATTTTAGAGCTGGGCAAAAACTTTATCGCATCCAAAATAAGTGTTTGTTTTGAGATATTTATATTTGGGTATGCAATGTGTGCATGATACAAATTATATATAAATGCAAATATCTACGGTATGTAGCAAAATAGTATGTATGTGTGTGTACTATATATTGGGTCAAAACAAACTTATTCTGGATGCGATTAATCTTTGCCTAGCACTAGTTTATTTTATGTTTTTTTTTTTTTTTTTTTTTTTGTCGAATTCACTTGAAAATTCAACTTTTGAAGCAGGTTATTTGTTGCCTATGGTATGGATATTGTATGGATACCATGGTATTGTATTGAACAATTCCTAACGTTTGAAGCGAGAGGATTGGATGATATTGTCACATGCTCAGTTCGCATCTGTGCTATAATGAGTATAATCTAGTTCCTCAATCAGCTTTTTAAACACCAGTTCTTGATTAGTGCTGAACTGTTCATTATTAATCAGTCGTGATCACTCTGCTGTGATCTGATCAAACAGTGTTTGATGTTTTACACACACAACATCTCCGTCTCATCAGCTAGTGTTTGTGTTAATGGCTGTGTTGATCAAATGGACATGCTAATAGTGCGTGTGTTCAAACATCTCATTGATCACTCAAACTCTCTGCATGATTGATTTAGTGTGAGTGAATGTTTTCGTATGGGATTGTTTCTCCGTGAGGAGGTCATTGGACTATTTAAAGGCGCTAGTTGGCGATTTTATCTTCATCTGAACTCAAAATGTCAGCATTTCTCTTCCAACATCTGCATAAGAAATTTAATCCTGAACAACATTTAACTCTGAATCCACAAAGAGGAATCGATGCAGAAGTAAGTTGTAATTGCATATATTAGGGCTGCACGATTTGGGAAAATATTGCGGTTATTGCGGTCAATATTGCGATATGCGATTTCGATTATAAATGGTATTGTAAGTCAACTTAATGGGTTTTTAAGAAAATTGCACGCACAGATTAGTAATAATGCTGAAGTGTGCGTTTGTTCAACTTGAAATGGTTTCAAAATAAATAATTTTTACAAAATAACTATCTGCATTATTATAAACTTATTTTCATATACTTGCAGTTATTAAATGAAATATAACAATATTTTATATTTATCACTTTGTATTATATATATATTATATATATATATATATATTTATATATATATATATATATATATATAGATTTAATTTAAAACGTGGCCATATGCATTATATGCATCCTACATGTAAACATTCAGCATGTTTCTGGTTTTAAAGAGAACGTTGGGCACATGGAAAGGTTAACAGCAGATATTCCTCGTCACTCACCACCATACATGCACACAATAATTATTCTAGTTTCAATATAATTAAATAATTTACTTTGAATGAAAACACTGAACCTATGATGACGGTTGTGAGCAGTTTTGTTGGTTAGAGCAGACTTACACCCGACGACAATTTCGCTTGAAGGACGAAAAGGTGTTTGGCTGATTCTTTCCTGAACTTCCCTGTGAGTGTGCCTCTTCAGACCGCTCGTCCCTGAATCACTGGTGTACTTGACTAAGATTAAGCATGTTTTACAAGCAGCATACGATGTGCTATCACCGTCACATTTACTCTCACGAACTTCATTAATATTTCCCACTTCCCGAGTAGTTCTGTTCATTAATGGACGTCGTTACCTTTGACTTACCGCTGCAAAAAAAAAAATTCACCACATCACTCCGCGGGCATTAGCTCCTTTCAGCCCTGATGGCTTCTGGGTCGTGTAGTTCTTTTTAAATTGCGTTTCATTGTAATCGTATAAAAAGGAAACTACAAAAATGGCGGTTATTTTCTTTCTTTTTTGTCATCTCCATATTAGTTCATTCCCGCTCCTGTCTGCTCACAAAAACTATTTAATCCTGTACTGTCCCAATCCCGTGATTAAAAGCAAAGATGACTCCCATCCCGCGGGAATCCCGTGACCCGTGTGATTCCCGAAAAAATGTCATCCTCTAATGGTTATACAGCTCTTAGAATGAATGTCTTGTTATGTCCACCAATGCATTCGTTTATTTAATATAATCGCAAGATTCGCTGTAATGTAATCGCATAGGCTGACATCGCGATTGCGATTGGGATATGATTAATCGTGCAGCACTAGCGTGTACTGTGTTCTCATACGGGAACTGTTGTGCTTTGCGGTAATATATGTTTCTTATTCATTTGTTTGTAATATTATACACACATTCACTAACTAATCAAATGTAATATAATTATTATTATCTTAGAATAGGCTGCTTGTCTACTGTAATTAAGAAGTGCAGTCGTTATCAGCCACATTAGTCAAGTTTCAGAAGCAGAAGTCCTACATTAAACAGTTATTATTCAATCAACACCAGTGATGGGAATAACGGCGCTATAATTAAACAGCGTTCCTAACGGCGATAGTTTTTCAGTAATGAATAATCAAATTAATTACTGCTTCTCCTGTTACACTGCCGTTACTGATGATAAAATGAGTGTTACTATAATTGAGAACACTGAAGCGGTTTTCATGCCAGCAGTGTCTCTCTCAGCCATAGGACCTCTCTTTCTCTGGGGTGTGTGTGGGGGGCTGGGGCAGGACACATAACTAGGCCCACACAGAATCTGTGCGCGCAGAATTTCGCGGATTTTTAGCCTATCATTGATTCTGTTTATTTACTTGGGTAAATGTGTATAAATGTATATTTATTCAGATTTGAAATTAATTTCAGTAATATTATTGACTAATATGAAAATATTCATATGATTTATTTACAATACAGTGTGTAAAGTCATATTTTCTGTCTTTTAGTAGAGATTTAATATGAGAGACTTGCTTTGTTTACCTAATAAAGTGGATCTAATTGGATTTGCATTGTAAACATTAAATAAAAGTTGAAAAGGTATTACTTTTTATTTCATATATTAAGTTTTTAGTTACGATGCTCCTTAAATCATTCCGCGTAAATCCACAGATTTTTAACGAAATACTCCGCAGAAATAGCAAAAAATATCCGCAGATTCTGTCTGGCCCTGCCCATAACCAACCAGTGATGATGATGATGATGATGATGAAAGCATGGCTTTGGATCACAGGGAAGGGACGTGCATTTTCAATGCTATTATTCTAACATTAGCACTTTGGCAGATCACTTACAGTACCTTTAAGTTATTGAACAAATCAATTGAGTTGTCCTCAAAAACCTTAAGAACTGTGTTGATTCAGCTCATTTAAGTAGTTTGAACAAGCAGCAAAAATCATTTGAGTGAAAGAGTGCTTAATCTATTTTTATTTAATTAATTTCTTTTTTTTTGGCTTCCAATCAAAGTGATTCGTTTGCTTGATCTGATTGTCAGCTTGAAACTCTTTAATCCCAATGGCAACAGGCAAAAATGCATGGCAGAAGCTCACCGTTGTGCTTGATTTAATTTATGGGGGTTTTATTTTGTCTGATGTCCTTCTTTGTCTGTCTTAAAACAAGGACTGGTAAGACATTGTAGATGTTTCTCCACCTCGAGTGCCTGCAGTTTCCAGAGCCACCATCTGTGTCCACTCCATTTCAACACCAGCCACAATTTCACGCTCCTTTTAATGCATTTAAGTGGCATTTCACGTCGCTTGATTCACGTTTGAACAAACTACCGTCTGGTTACGGGGTTTATTTGATCAGTCAGGCTGAATGAAGAAGTGATTTTAAGCACTTTTAGTACATTATTTGTGTTGTTTATTGTGTAAAGAGCTCCTACACACTCAAAGGAAATATATAGCATTTCTGTAATGCGTTACTGAATCTATAAGTTCAGCTCAAGTTTATTTATACAGCGCTTTTCACAATTATTGTTTCATAGCAGCTTTATAAAAGGTGCACATTATTGCATTACAATCAAAATCTGAAAAGTTAAGGGTATTAATTATCATAACTTTATTAATTACTAATTAACTACACTGTAAAACCCAATAAGTTCAATAACTCAAACCATTTGAGGAAACCCATTGCAACAGATCATTTAAGTTCAGAAACTAATCCCAATGAGTACTGTGAACTTACTCCATTTGAGTAAACGAAGCAATTTGAGCACAGTAAAACCCAATAAATGAAGAGAACTCAAACCAACTGAGTGCTGTAAAACCCGATAAGTAAAGGCAACTCAAACCGTTTAAGGAAACCAATTGCTACAAGCCATTTAAGTTCAAAAACTATTCCTATAAGTACTGTGAACTTAATCCAGTTGAGTAAACGAAGCAATCTGAGCACAGTAAAAACCCAATAAACGAAGAGAACTCAAACCAACTGAGTACTGTAAAACCCGATAAGTTAGGGTAACTCAAACCATTTGAGGAAACTGATTGCAACAAACCATTTAAGTTTAGAAACTAATCCTTAATGGAATACCGTGAACTTAATCCATTTGAGTAAATGAAGCAATTTGAGCACAGTAAAACCCAATAAATGAAGATAACACAAACCTACTGAGTACTGTAAAACTCAATAAGTTAAGGCAACTCAAACCGTTTAAGGAAACCCACTGCTACAAACCATTTAATTTCAGAAACTAATCCTAATGAGTACTGTGAACTTAATCCATTTGAGTTAATGAAACCCATTGCTACAAACCATTTGAGTTAAACTAGTCTATATGAGTACTGTGAACTTACTCCATTTAAGTTGAAGTTATGAGACATTTAATTAACTCAATACATTCAACACAGAGTTCAAACTCATTTCAATTGAGTAGAGTTAACTTTCAGTAACTTTGAGTGTTTTACAGTGTAGTAATTAGTAGCTTTTAGTTAAGCCACGTTTGTTTCTAATGCATTTTATGGATATAATAAGGGAAACAAGTCAACCGTTAGCTATGTTGTCATTCAAAGATGCAAACTAGACTTCAAACTGGAATATTGCATAAAATATATGTGTAGGAAAAATAAATACTATAGATGTCAATGGTTACCACGTTTTTGTTTTCCATTTACCACACAAAGTTTATAGCAAAGTTACTTTTTTTTTTCATGTGGATTAAAATTCTGTGGCTGAAAATATGGAGGAATGTAATGATCCTTTATCATATTTTCTTTTCAAATCCTCAGTCTTTTAGGTAAATTTACAATACGGTTGTATTAGTTTTTGTTAGATAACGCATTTACTAACATGAACAAACATTGAACAATACATTTCTGAAAGTATTAATCAATCAATCTTTGCTAACATTAATGGATATAAAGTTATTCGGTGTTAACTCGCAGTGCATTAGCTACTGTTAACAAGCATGCATTAGGATTCCTATAATGGAATAGTAAATGTTTATCTACGATTAATAAATGCTGTACAAGTATCATTCATTATTAGTTCTTGTTAGTAAATACATTAACTAATGACCGTCTTTAATGCGTATTTCCACAGTTTATCTTGTCATTTTCATTTAAGCATTTTTTTATGCAATATTCCAAAATGCACTTAAAATAGGCGAATAGAAACATAGCTAACGATGCCAAATGACATGAATTCATATCCTCTTGCACAATAGTGTCATTATTCAGATCAGTTTAATGTTGAATCGGTTACAGTGTATAGCTTGCATTATTTCAGTGTTGGTTCAGTTCTGATCAATATGTAAGGTGTATTTGACAACAGGCTGTTGGATTATTAGTAAATAAAGCACACTGTTAGACTTGGGATGCGCGTTATTTTCTAATAACTCAATTATTTCCTTCTAGTGTGTAGGAGCTCTGAGATCCGACAGGATCTACTGTAAACCAAAGTCATCTCAGTGCTTACTTTATTATCACTGTGTTATTATTATAACATTTTGACTTGATGTTTAGGCATCTTGTGAGTTTTATAAAGCTATTGTTTAAACACTTAAAGGGATATTTCACCCCAAAAATTGATTACCTCATTATTTACTCTCCCTTATGCAGTTTTGTGTGCCTTCTGTTCAACACAAGTATATATTTTGAAGATTGCTGGCATAATAGGAAAAAAATACTATGGAAGTCAATTGGCGTCAAAGTATCTTCCCTCATACTGTTTTATATGCGTTTGTTCTGTTGAACAATTAGGTATTTTGAATATTTCTGGCACCAATTGACTTCCATAATTGGGGAATAAAATACTATAGAAGTTAAATGGTGTCAAAAAAAAATCTCCTCATGCAGTTTTATATGCATTTCTTCTGTTAAACAAGTAAATATTTGGAAT
>CAIGQQ010007204.1:507379-518377 GCA_903798035.1 Danio albolineatus | reverse complement strand
AATAATAATAATAATAATAATAATAATAATAATAATAATAATAATAACAATTCATATTTTCAGTAAAAATTCATATTTGATAATTGCAAATTTATAATTTTGGTTCTTGTTAAAAATTGGCACTTGGGGAAAAATCTTGAAAAAAAATTAAGATTTCACAGGAGGGCGAACAAATTAGCCTTGAACTGCATTTAAAATCTGAGATCTATTCATATTAATAAAATCTCCTCCCCGCAGGCTCTTCATTCACCTCCACACTGCTGCTCCCGGTCTGGGAAATCCGCTTGTAATACCTCTCTGAAGGCGTTTCTGGGCATCCAAATATTCGTTTACTGACCGCAGGAGTAAACATCGGGCACTCGATTCCCTCCAGTTTGGATTCCAGCCTTCAGTTTGTGTTTCTTTCAGCGCTAAAGGCTTTAGCTGCACAATCCTGCGTTCAAGAGTCTCCGAGTGTTTACTTCCGTAAATCAAGAACACAGACCTGGAATAATATGATTTATACATGGTTATTAGATAAAACTATGAGAAACAACATTAAGTGAACAACGAAGCTGGGGAAATTAATTAATTAATGTCGTTTCCTTCATATGCATCTGATTAATATAACACTAATTACTAATAAACAGTAATTACAAGCATTATTAATATACTATTAGTTATTATTATTATTAGTAGTAGTAGTAGTAGTAGTAGTAGTATGTCTGCTATTTATATTTATGCTTTCACTCAAACTAAGGAAAGCAACATTAAGTGAAAAATGAAGCTGGGAAAAGTCATTATTTAATGTCTTATTTAATTGTGTTTTCTTTATGCACATTAATTAATACTATTACCGATTATTCTTAGTATTGTTTATGTACTATTAGAGTTTTTATTATTATTATTATCGTCATATCTCTGCTATATTTATTTATGCTTTCACTTTTTATTTATTTCCATTATGAACACAGACCTGGAAAATATGATTTAAACACTGTTATCAACTAAAACTATGAGAAACAACATTAAGTGAACAATGAAGCTGGGAAAATGCATTATTTAATGTAATTTCCTTAATACGCATTTGATTAATATAACACAAATTATTTTAAGTATTATTTATATACTATTAGAGTTATTATTATTAGTAGTATTATTGTTGTTATTATTATTATTATTATTATTATTATTATTATTATCTCTACTATTCATATTTATGCTTTTACTTTATATTTATTTCCATAAATGAAGAACACAGACCTGGAATAATATCATTTATACACGGTTATTAACTAAAACTATGAGAAACAACATTAAGTGAACAACGAAGCTGGGGAAATTCATTAATTAATGTTGTTTCCTTCATATGCATCTGATTAATTTAATATTAATTATTTTAAGTATTATTCATATACTATTAGAGCTATTATTATTATTATCTCTACTATTCATATTTATGCTTTCACTTTATATTTATTTCCATAAATCATGAACACAGACCTGGAATAATATCATGTATACACGGTTATTAACTAAAACTATGAGAAACAACATTAAGTGAACAATGAAGCTGAGAAAACTCATTCATTAATTAATTAAATTGTATTTCTGTCATAGACATTAACTTCAAGAATTACTTCAAGTATTATTTACTATTAGAGTTTCTATTATTATTATTATTATTATTATTATTATTATTATTATTATTATCTCTGCTATTTTTATTGAGTTTTTACTATATATTTTCTGTGTAAATAATTGCTTTTAAATTTTATCAACATTTACATTTTTTAAGTTTAAATGTTTAGTCTTTATTTAATTTAGTTTTTACATTTTTAATTTTAACGAACAGCACGTCTAATTTAAGTTCAGTTTCTTATGTAATTTTTTGTTTTTCTAACTAGAATAAAAACTAAACAAGTAGTAAAACTAACCCAAAATTTAACAAAATATAAACAAATAAAATAAATATGAAGCAAAAATGCTCAATAATAATGTCAAATGCATAAATAAATATATTTGAAAAACATTATATTACATAAATAATACTAAAACACAAAAGAGGAATTATATTATATCAAAGATATCAGCTTTCTCATTCATTTACAACATTTTAATCTGTTTTTAGTCATTTTATTATTGGTTTTTATTTCTTACACTTGTATTTTATGTTTCTTTTATTCTTCTTCATGTAAGGCACTTAAATTATTGAATTACTGAATTAAAATTTAGTATGAAATGTGCTATATAAATAAACTTGCCTTGCCTAAATAAAGTTATTGTTATTATTATTATTATTATTATTATTAATACACTGGTTTAATTTGATATACATTTGGACTACATGGCTGACTGTACGATCTGAAAAACAGTAGTTTGTTTACAAATATAAATTGGACTGTAAAATCATTTGAAAATATAGATTTTAAGACGCACCGATCCATCAGACGCACTCGCTCCGACTTTATCACCAACACTGTTCCAGCAGACCTCGAATATTCCTCCGGTTCCTCTGTAGCTGTTCACCAATGATCCGCTCTGAGGAACACAGACATAATAATGCTCATATTAATAATCATAATAATAATACATTTTATTTGTAATGCGCTTTTCTCAAGCTCAAAGTGCTACAAGGCAAAACAATAAAACAGTAAAAACAATAAATAGAAATATATAACAACAAGTAAGATAACAATAGATCACACATTAAAAACACTACTAAAAAGGTGAGTCTTAGGCCCCGTTTACACTTAAGCCTAGTTTATACTCGACGCGTCCGCTAGTTCGCTTGAGTGTGCACGGCAAATATGACGTCATCACGGTGTTTGCGGATGTTCGCTTTGGGTGCGCGCGACATCTTTTCGGCTGGCGGAGCGCAGGGTATTTTTTGAGACTCGAGTGAACAGTGCGCGCGGCACCGCGTCTGATTTGAGTTGTATATGAATCACTTTGAAGAGATTTTGTCTGAAACAGGTACGACTGTACAGACATATTCATGATCAGTGATAATAGACATAACCAGATGATCAATCATTCTTGGCTAGAAATGGCAACAGCAGTGAGAAAGGAGGAAAGTTTCTGTTAAAAGGTTTGGAAAAACTTGAGGGATGAGTTTATTAAAGCCAGAAGAGGCCAATAGACACAGAAACACCATTACAGAATATGTTTTTCCAGCAGTCATAGGTTTAACACTGATATATATATTACAATTGAATTTAAAACAATTTAATAGTTACAAAACTATAATGAAGTAACAAATTATTTCTTTGATAACTGGGCAGGAATATTTGAAGCTGTCGGTTTACAACATGATGCCGTTTTTCTAGGCTTTATTGTGATAATGGTCAGGAATGTTGGATTATTATTGCCTTTTTAGCATGAGAAGAGGACAGAAACTAGCCAGACAGTACTGTGTGAATTGCGGAGCGGCTAAATAAATAAAAACATCTGTATTATTTAGTAAGTGTACTTTTTGCTTTTATTCTTGCCATAATAAAAAAATATATTTGTAGAGGAACCCGTGTTCTCGTCATTAATATTTTAATACACTTTAATAGGTAAAACTGTCCGAGATATAAACAAAAGCAAGTGATGCATCAGAGTTTGATTAAAAAAATCTTGAATGGTTACAAAAATCTTTATAATCATTAAAATAATTTATAAAAATAATAAAAGTAACTAGTTTAATGAACATCAATAATATTAATGATATGACGTAGTTCCTGAAACTTTCTACTTCTCTGTTTAATTGTCTGACTTTACGGTCAGTTTCTTTTGAGCGCGCCCTGTCGTTTTAAAGAATATCACAACAGCGAACGCGGCGAGTATAAAAGCCTCGTCCGTTTCACGAGGTGCACGCGCACTCAGTGGAGGCGCCCGATGCGGCGCCAGGCGAAAATATAAATCGAGCTTAATGCGTTTTCGTTTTAAAAAGTTTTGCTAATAAGTTTTTTTTAAAAGCAGGTTATGATCACACCAAAACGTATTAAATGGTAAGTCAATTAAAACAGAGCGAACTTTTCTGTAATTGTAGAAGTGATGTGCGTTATTCGTTTAACCCTTTAAGGTGACATGCTGACTGACTGACTGACAGGTGAGTGATGTGTGATGCCAGCAAACACGACGCAGCTTTCAGTTATGATGGACAGTTTCCGTAATTATACTTTACAGATGAAGGTCTGTGGTTTTGCACACAATGACTTTATCTGGCTGGAGTTTATGGTCGTTTCACTTTAATTCAGGACTCATCAATGCCGTTATGTCTATTGGAGACATTCATGAATATTCCTAGCAAATATAATAAATGTTGGAGATATACTCGTTACATAAATGCACTAAATCGCAAATCAGCAGCGTTTATTTGAGCGCACAAGTAAATCTGCGCTTCAGCAGCGTATATTTGAAGGCGTGCAAGAAGTTTTGTGCATGAACAGAGGAAATCGATGCGCAAGCAAAGAGAATCGCATGCTCGTATTACATGAACGTGATCTTGACTTGCAATACTGCGCTCACGACATTTGTCATTGAAATAACACCAAAGGTAGCTGGAAGACCTTTGTAAAAGACCTGCTGGAAAAAAATCCAAGAGAAAATAGTGTGTTCAGCATACAGTGACATTTAAAGGGCCACGAAACACCAAACCACATGTGTTTGAGCTGTTGACAGTCATATATGTGTCCCGCGCTGCTATAAACACTATTAGGACACATATAATTGACTAAAAAGTGAAAATTGGTTGTTTTTGCGTTATTTCGAGCAAATTCGTTCTTCCGGTTTGAAACGAATTTTAGAAGCTGCATCACGCCGATTAGATCTATGCATGTGCTCCAGCGTGCAGAGTGGACGTCTCTCCCCGCAAATACATCCTGACGTCTCTGAGCGTGCGGCATTAAGTCATGACAAGGACGTTGTTCAAACCAATCAGCGCGCACTACTTCATTAATATGCATGACAGCTTCGAAGAATGTAGCTGTTCCAGTTTTTAGACGGCGGAGCGACGCCAGGTTGACAAAACAAGTGGAAGAATAAGGATTGTTTGGAGACGCAGGTCTTCAGTGTTGCGTTTATAAATGTGCTTTAAGGTTTTGCTTTCATTTCCCTGCTATGAGAGCGCAGCTGGACTCAGGGTGGATTACAGCGCACGCGACAGAAATGCGTTTGTAAGAAACATTTTTACCCGAGAGCTTTCTGCATCTGGAAATGGTGAAAACTGGATTTGCCGCTCGTCTCCTTTTAAAAAATACACAGCTCCAGTTGGTGTTGATTGTCCTGTCACCTGATCGGTAAGTAGGCGTTTAGTGGTGTTTGTGTGTTTATTCAGATGTTGAAGTTAGTTGGTTTCGTCTGCAGTACTCTTTCAGTGTTTAAAGACAGACCTTAGTCAGATGATTAGAACTGTTGCTGAGTTTACAGCAGGTTAACATCACTACAGTATTATAGACTGAAAGATCCGTGTAAAGTGTAAACATCTTAATCAAACGATTACTGTCGTGTAGAATTTTCGCCGCATGTTGTGACAGAATAGTGTATACACACACAGGGCTTTCTGACGCTGCCTACCAAGTGCATCTAGTTACAGAGAAATGTGTTTTTTTCCCTGAAATACGCCGTGCGTTTCAAATACTCCATTAAATCAGCACTTCTTCAGCAGTTACTCACATTTAATATCACTTTTGTCACAGGGACACGCAGGAAATGTTCGTGAATAAACGTGAAAGTGCCAAACTGCAGTTAAAGACGACAAATTAATATTTTGGCAAATAATTGGATGACTGACGTCCATGTAAACACAGTCACTGTCTTTCTCCCCTGCGTCTGTGTGTTTGTTTGAAAATGAGCGCGTGCACAAATGGAAACTCCCATTTATATGCAAAACCTTCCCTCTTTCCCTCCCCTGACACTCCCACCTAAACAGAGCTGGACACACCCACTTTCCTGAGCTTCTCCAGACTAGAGGTGTGAAAACACCCTGCTGAGACTGGGGGGTTTTGTGGCCCTTTAAAGGCTTCACTAGGGTAATTAGGGTAATGTTAGGGTAATTAGGCAAGTCATTGTATAACAGTGGTTTGTTCTGGAGACAATCCAACACTAATATTGCTGAAGGGGGCTAATAATATTGACCTTAACATGAGTTTAACACTATTAAGAACTGTGTTTATTCTAGCCGAAATAAACCAAATTAGACTTTCTCCAGAAGAACAAATATTAGAGGAGATACTGAGAGAAACTCCTGAATCTGTGAAACATCATTTGGGAAATATTTGACAAAGAAACAAAACTTCAGAGGAGGGCGAATAATTCTGACTTCAGCTATATGTGTGTGTTTTTATTTATGTATGTATACATGTATCTGGTGAGAGTTAAAGCTGCAGCACTGACCGCCGTGTCCCAGATGTGAACACACTTGTCGAAGGATCCGCTGGCAAGGAACTTTCCGTCTGGACTGAAGGCCACGCTGTAGACGGGCTCCTGGTGTCGGGTGAGTGTGTGTGTGCAGACACCGCGCTCCACATCCCATAATCTCACCGTTGAGTCGAAAGATGCGCTGAGAAACGAGAAGCAGAGCAGAGGAGTCATGGACCAGGTGCTATTGTGTTATATCTAGGGCCAGACGGAATCTGCGGACATTTGTTGCTATTTCTGCGGAGTATTTTGTTAAAAATCTGCGGATTTATGCAGAATGATTTTGGGAGTATCATAACTAAAACCTTAATATATGAAATAAAAGTAATACATTTTCAACTTTTACTTAATGTTTAAAATGCAAACCTAATTAGATTCACTTTATTTGGTAAACAAAGCAAGTGTCTCGTATAAAATCTCTACTAAAAGACAGAAAGTTGTACTTTACACACTGTATTTTAAATAAATCATATGAATATTTTCATATTAGTCAATAATATTACTGAAATTTTTTAAAAAACTGAATAAATATAAATTTACACACATTTACACCAGTAAATAAACAGAATCAATGATGGGCTAAAAATCTGCGCACACAGATTCCATGTGGGCCTAGTTATTAGACATAAAAGTTGTCATGAAGAGGAGTGGCTGTTACACCTCAGGAGTGTATTTATTTATTAATAGTAATTCACAGAGCAGGGGTCCTTATGTGGATTGTATGTGGATTACTCAATTAGCTGGATTTGGTTATCGAGGATTTGATCCAGAATGGTTTCGGTCTTCAAAACTCATCCAAGAGTTCTGGTAGCTCAAACCTGCTCCGGATCAGCAGCTTATTTCATATAAACAGGATTAGATCGGGTCATTTCAAGCAAGCATGGTACTGAAACATATTCCTTTCGGCTTAGTCCCTTTATTAATCTGGGGTCGCCACAGCGGAATGAACCACCAACTTATCCGCATTTGTTTTACGCAGCGGATGCCCTTCCAGCCACAACCCATCTCTGGGAAACATCCATACATTCTCATTCACACTCATACACTACGGACAATTTAGCTTATTCAATTCACCTGCACCACATGTGTTTGGACTGTGGGGGAAACCAGAGCACCCGGAGGAAACCCACGCAACCACGGGGAGAACATGCAAACTCCACACAGAAATGCCAACTGACCCAGCCGAGGCTCGAACCAGCGACCTTCTTGCTGTGAGGCGACAGCACTACCTACTGCGCCACCATGTCGCCCTGAACCGAATTCAAAGTTTAAAAAATATCTAAATAAAACTTATGCAATCTGCACTCTGGAATTAAACTACAAAGACTGTCACGCTTTGTCCCAACGGGTCAGAGAGAACATTTATTAATAAGGACTTCTGAGACACAACATGTGCTATTTTAAGGTAACAGCTTTAGCACAATCTGTGTGTGAGACTTGCACAATATTCCCCTGTTGATTTTTTTTGCATGTTTTCATGCACGTTTTGACAGCTAATATGATGGTGATTTGATGCTTTGCAACAAGTTGCGGACACCTTTACCAACATCAAAATGCTTTTTGATGCAAAATTAATTTAAACAGCCAGTTATTCCTTACGCCGATTAGGAACATAAACAGGCCTCGGCTACTATAATGAAGAAAATCCCATCTAAAAGTAAAACTAAATAAATTGCTAAATACTCTTGACACTTGTAAGTGTAAAGCCTACAGTCCACAACAAAGGTGGAAAGTTATTGCGTATCATATTTAACAAACCGTTTACTACCAATTTTATGTAATTTTGCTCGCATGGATAATTAATAATAATTAATAATATTAATCATATGATGTCTGTACGCTGCTGTGCTGTCAGCCAATCCTTGTATTGCTGATCTTTGCTTCACAACACAGGCAGCGATCTCAGATCAGTCCATCCAGATATTTTATAACTTGTTTGAAGAACCAAATTAGCCAGAGATCAGTTATGAAGATGAAAAGATCCAGGATCTGCAAAATCATCTTAGATCATTTAAGCAAGGTACCAAGAAAGGACCCCAGGACATTGTTGTTTGTTGTTTACAAACAGACAAATCATCACCTTAAACCAGGGGTGTCCAAACTTTTTGCAAAGAGGGCCAAATTTGATAAAGTGAAGATGCCCGGGGGCCAATAGTTACTTCTGACATTTTTTTCACCACAAAAGTTACATGAAAATACACACTGTTATAAAAGTATTTTCATTGTCACAATTACCTTTATTTTTCAAATGGCAATATAACCAAATATAAGCCACTCATGCACGAACAACTCTAAACACACAATTATGCCTTTCTTTCATATCTGGAGAGTCAGATAAAATTGAACAAACTGTATAGAATACCTTACATTTCTATGAGTTTGATATCTATCTTTGCCTCGTAAACATTTTAAACAGGGGTTATAAGTAATGCAAAGTGGTCTGTTATCATTAAAGTTTAAAACAAGTAAATTTTCCTCTTGTCTTCTACAAGATCTTTCAGGAAGGCAAAGTTTGCATAACAACTACAGGAAGATTATACCTTAGAATTCCCACAACTGGGAAAATCACTTGCCACCACAAGAAATAATAACCTATGTAAACATAATAAACTATGAGTTATATCTACAGTTATTTAAGAGTTTAATGAATTGTGTTTGCTTTAGTGCATTGCATTAGTTTGCTTTAGGCTTTACTGTTACATAACTCTTCATTTGCACACCAATATTGTCCTGTGGGAAACTGTCCATGACCTCTTTCAAAGCTGGGAAGTGCGCGGTGCAGGGCTCTGTTAGGGACAAGTGTAGGGCGGCAAATCAATGCCAAAATTAATCGAGCGCAGCAGTGATGTTTACACGCGAGGAGAAAATGAATCGCGCCTAAGAGCAAGGAACTAAGATTACAGGCCAAAGCGCGAGGAAACTACAGCTCGCGCGCGCACTGAACTGACCCACCGCGAGGAAACGGGCCTCGCGCGCACACATCATCATCTGTGCGCGCGCGTAATCAGTTCTCTCCGCTCGCGCGGAATTTTTCCGATTTTTGTCAGTCTTGGGGTGGGCCTTGGTTTACTTGTAATCT
Source organism: Danio albolineatus (assembly GCA_903798035.1). Taxonomy (NCBI): domain Eukaryota; kingdom Metazoa; phylum Chordata; class Actinopteri; order Cypriniformes; family Danionidae; genus Danio; species Danio albolineatus. The sequence continues at coordinate 508,914 of CAIGQQ010007204.1, read as the reverse complement.
CTAACGCGGTTACTCTCCCTTGGTTTATTTATTCTAACAGAGCTAGCGAGCCATAAATAACACATTATGAGACGGAATCTGCGGGCCGTATGAAATCTGACTGCGGGCCGTGATTGGCCCGCGGGCCGGACTTTGGACATGCCTGCCTTAGAATTATAAGCTTATATCTGATCTATTTTTATTAATTGGCAACTTATTTACATTGTGGGATTTTTTAAAAATAAGTTGTTTACATTAAGACTTTTTATTTTAATGATTGCTATGGAATGCTAAAACTTTGAAGCTCGATATCTCAAAATCATTCAGAACACAGAGAGAACCTCATAATTCCAAGGTGATGAAATGCAGACTAGTTTACAAACAGGAAACGAAAATTGTGGAAAAAAGTTTCCATATTCATTATTTATATATTTTTAATATACTCACTTTAGTATAGTAATCATTTTTGAATGTAATATTTATATATAATAATATTTCTCCCTAACATATAAATGTGTGTGTACAAATTGATGGGTCACTATCACAAGTTTTCTTTGTTAGAACATCTCCAGATTCAGCTTCAGTACTCACTAATCTAATGCATACGCACAAACACAATATTGTAAAGCATCCTCTAGAAAACATTAAACTAAAAGAGAGATCTGTGAGGGGTCAACTCATATGCTGAGCGCTGTACATTAAAACCATCTTTTAAAATATTTCAATTCAAACAAAATTTTGATTTTAATCTAATTTAATTAGCAATTATAATGGATGTTACCTGGCTAGCAGGATGTTAGCATTGGGGTTGTTGCTGCCGATGCCCGTGGGGCTCCATTTGATGGTGTAGATCTCTTTACTGTGTGCTTGAAGATCGTGAACACATGAATCCTGCTTCATACTCCAGATCTGCAAAGAGTAAAGCATGTCAGCAAACTCTAAATCATATTTAATAATTCACTCAACTTTCCATAATACATTTGCTCTGAAATTATGTAGTTTCCAATTAGCAAAACCATAGTAAGAGCTTAGAAATGAAGGTAAAAATGGACAATATTAACAGGTGTGAATTGTTCCTACCTTTAAAGTCATGTCATCTGAACAGGAAGCGAGCAGCATCCCCGAGGGGTCCCATTTAATGGCGTTCACTTCATTCTGAAGGCAGAAAAACATTGTTTATTCACAGCAGTACCCCGAAGCCAGATTAGCAGGTTAGCCAGTTAAGTTTCAGTTTCGTTTGTACCAATGCTGGGTTTCAGGTACTATAAATGTAGGTCAGATTAATCTGGGGCAGAATATGTTCTGGAAAAGTTCTGGCTATGTTCTGTGTATGTTCAGTTTATGTTCTGGCTTTGTTCTATGTTCATAATACTGTATGTTCTGGGTATGTTTGAGTTCAGGTCTGATTATATTCAGGTTATGTTCAAGATATGTTCTGGGTGTGTTTGAGTTAAGGTCGATTATATTCAAGTTATGTTCTAGATATGTTCAGGATATTTTTTAGTTAAGGCTCGAATATAGTCAGGTTATGTTCAAGGTATGTTCTGGGTATGTTT
>CAIGQQ010007204.1:475271-491484 GCA_903798035.1 Danio albolineatus | reverse complement strand
TTATTATTATTATTATTATTATTATTATTATTATTATTATTATTATTGTTAACAACAACAATAATAATTCATTTTTTTAAAAAAGGAAAAAATAAGTCATGATCACATAATAGCTTTTTGTTATGTCGAGATCACGAAAAAACTACTTTTTGGGGTGAGAGCTGCATGAACCCATTAGAGCGAGAGTTTACAAGTGTTGAGTCTCGTGAAGGAGCTCCAGATGCAAACTGCTGTTTTGTGTTTACCTCATGATTAGGGCCACACGGAATCTCCGCGCGCAGAATTCCGCAGATTTCTGCAGATTTTTAGCTCATCGTTGATTCTGTTTATTTACTGGTGTAAATGTGTGTAAATGTATATTTATTCAGTTTTTAAATTAATTTCAGTAATAATATTGACTAATATGAAAATATTCATATTATTTATTTAAAACACAGTTTGTAAAGTAACATTTTCTGTCTTTTAGTAGAGATTTTATACGAGAGACTTGCTCTGTTTACCAAATAAAGTGGATCTAATTGGATTCACATTGTAAACATTAAATAAAAATTAAAAAGTCATTACTTTTTATTTCATATATTAATTTTTTTGTTATGATGTTCCTAAAATAATTTTTAACAAAATACTCCGCAGAAATTGCAAAAAATGTCCGCATATTCCGTCTGGCCCTACTCATGATTAAAGTTGTTGCTTGCCCGCCAGCTCCAGCCTCAGAATGATAAAAGCAAAAAAATAAGTCGTGATCATGTCATAACTTTTTGTTATGTCGAGATTACGAAAAAACTACTTTTTGGGGTGAGAGCCGTGTGAACCCATTAGAGCGAGAGGTTACAAGTGTTGAGTCCCGTGAAGGAGCTCCAGATGCAAACTGTTGTTTTGTGTTTACCGCATGATTAAAGTTGTTGCTTGTCCGCCAGCTCCAGCCTCAGAATGAGCGAGTTTGAGCCACTTGTACATTAAGGTAGTGTTCAGAAAAAAAACAGCGAAGAAACTCGACACAAAGGAGCATAAACACAGACTGCCAGCTAGCGTTTGGGAAGTGTTTTTACAGAGCAACACAAACAGCGCGTATAATGGGTCACGCCGATCACTTGACGCAGAAGTGTAAACCAAGCTTTAGACACGACGTGACGTAATACAGCAGATGCTGTGAGACAGCCATGCGGTGTTAATTTTGCAATATTAACATAAAATAGGTAGCGATTACACACTTTTCATTTATAATTCAGTTTTATTATCATTGAGCATTCAGTGTAAGTTGTGACAAGTAGTATTTCTTTTCATAAATGTCTGTTGGATCATGATCTTTAGCAAGGCCATGCGGTTGACTTTATCTTATATTTGATTTAGAATTTACATGTCTGCTGCTAGTTATCCACTTAGAGTGCTGTATCGCCTCATATTACAGTAAAAGTGTCAACCAAATATTGTGTACTCACCTTCATTCGACAAAAACACAACAAGGGAAGAAGAAGGACCGGATCGTTACATAAGCAGTGTTCACACACACATATTTAATAATAAGTGTGTAGATGTTTACCTGACTCCTGCAGATACCTGTAGACCAGAAAGTTGACTTCATCACTGGTAATGCTCATCTTAGCTCACCTCGGAGGACGAGCGGCGCTGGAGCTCACGATCGCCCCCCTGCAGGACACAAACACTACAGTTTCATTCATTTATTATTACCAAATGAGCAAGTACACGGACTCTAGGGCTGTGCGATAATACGATATTTAATCGTGGACGATTAAAATGACTGCACGATCCACTTTTTCTGAAAAATCGTTGTATCGCCATATATAGTGCATTGTTTTCCGCTACATTCATTCTTCCATGGCGGGGCGCCACACCAAAATTCATCCCGCCACCCCGTGTCAACAAGCTTGGCCCCCCTAAATTTGGACGCGTATTTTTGTCAAAATGCCACGGAAAAGTGAGATCAGACATCTGCGACAAACTGCGGAGATATGACTGGGACCCCTCTCGCGCGCTTGGTGTCGCGTGCACTCCCCCTCTTTCTGCTTTCGCGCGCACTCGCTCTCTCTTCTTTCGCGCGCACTGCCGCACTCGCTCTCTCTGTCAGTCACGGTGCTGCGCGAATCAGTTCCCCGCATTCCACTGAAGTTTACCCCCAAATACATAGTTTTACGTTACGAAATGCAGTCTTGAATTTACAAACAGTCAGTAAGTACCGGAGAACAGATGGAACACATTGATCAAATTGAGTTTCCAGTCACGTTGAAAGTAATATTCTCTTGTTTAGTTTTGCCTTCATTCATTTTTGATGTCAGACTTTATCTACTTTATTTTCCCCATGGTGACAGTTTGTGCATAATATTTTACTAGTTATTTTGCAAGATAGTTGTATTCAGATTAAAGTGTAATTTAAAGACTTGACTAATTATTCTAACTTTAGTTAACATAACCTAGTTAAGTTATTGTATGACTTGTTTGGTGTACACAGTGAAAAATATACTGTAAATATTTCTTAAGGTGGCTCATAATACTGACCTTAAAATTGTATTTTTAAAAAGTTTTATTTTAAATTAAATTTGTAAATAAAATTGTAATTTTATTCAAGAAATAAACTAAAGGAAATAAGACTTATGACTCCAGATGAATTATTTTTGTTTTTCAAGAAATACTGTGACATTTCTTTCTTTTGTTAAAGATCACTTGGAAAACATTATTTTAAATTAATTGAAGGGCAAAAAAATTGACTTCAGCTGTATCTGTTAAGGTGCAAAAATGTGCCTTGATGTACTTGAAAGTTAGAAATGTGTGTTCTCACTACAATACAAAGTTACTTGTCAAATAAATTAACAAGGAAGATTATTTAGAGTTTAAGTTATTTAATTAGCTTGTTTATGAAGACTGCAGAGTGATGCATGAACAAAATGACTTTGAAAATTTTTTTAAGTAGTTTGTGATGTATGTTAAGTGTGCCCCCTAAAAGCTTAAAGTACAAGTGACCCCTGCCCGCCCACGCCACTCGCTTAATGTCAGGTGACTCACACTCTGCACAGCCTTTAACTGCAGCTCATGCTGTATTGAACACACGCACGTCACTTCGTAACTATAGCAGCAGTTTTTTCGACTGAACTAAATTTATTAAATCTTTATTTGATTACAATATTCTTAAACATACATGGTAGGAGTATATTTTTATATGGGGACATTAGTTTGGTTGTATTGTACCTTTGTAACTTGCAAAATAGTCTTAAGAAACCAACTTGAAAAAGAATCGGGATAAAAATCGTGAATCGTGATTTCCCCAGAAAAAAATCGTGATATGATATTTTTTCCATATTGCCCACCCCTAACGGACTCATTTCTTTAAAGCGGAAATAAATTGCTGGATTTATGATTATGAGCTTTATTCCATCACATTGATTGAAAAAGTTTAAAACAATAATAAAAATAAAAAAAATCTATCATTGCCAAGTACAACCATTACTACATAAACTAAAATTTAAATAAAAATGAAACACTAATATGCATGCAAAAACAAAATAAAAAGCAATTATTTGTTAATTCATTGCAAAAAATACATAAATAATGCAATATTATAATAAAATTAAGCATTATAAAAAATATGTGTAAATATGAACATTTTAATTAAGTATAAATAAATAAATGAGTGTACTGTGTATATCGATTATGTATTTAAATACACATGCAATCAATTTAGTTGAGAAAATGTTTGAAAATTTATATTTGGTAGAATATGTGCATAAAATATATATTACATGCGACTAAATAGTCATTAAAATATATTTTGCTTTGCTATTTAGCTTTGTTTTTAAGTGTGTGTGTATTTATATATACATGATGAATACATATAACTCACATATATTATGCGAAAGCAAACTTTTATTTTAGATTTGATTAATTACAGTCTGTCCAGCGTGCGAGACACTCAGGACAGTAGACATGATGGTTACTGGCCTGATCGGGAAAAGTTTCATTTGGCTGTGACTGTTTGCATGCAAATACAGTCTTGGGGTGTTTTCACAACTAGAGGTTTGTCTCGGAAGTCGGAACCAGTCTCGTTTGCCCAGTTAGCGCGGTTCGTTTGATGTATGTGAATCCCGCAATCGCTTTCGGATACACACCAAAACAATGCGGTCTGAGATTAACCGAATGAGGTGGTCTCGGCTCGATTGAAACTAACTCTTGAGCAGATCTATTGTAGTGAGAAAGCTAAACGATCTAACGAACCAGGCTATAGACCAGGGCTATTCAATTGGCGGCCCGTGGGCCGAATCTGGCCCCCAAAGCAATTTGTTCTGGTCCTCCAATTAGTGTGACCAAGACATCAGAAATAAATTTAGTTCAGTCAAAAAACAGCCGCTATAGTTAAGGAGCGACGTGTGTCTGATCAGTACAGCACGAGCTGCAGCTGAAGGCTGCGCAGAGCGTGAGTCACCTGACATTAGGTGAGTGGAGCGGGCAGCCGAAAACATTTAGATATGTTTGTAGAAAACGCCTTTTGTACAATGCACTGATATCGTTGTTAGGGATGATGTAACGATTCGCCGATTTCACAGCGCTTTAATTCGTCACGGTCAATTAATCATAAAGGCATTTCAATTACGCGTTTCTGTTGCACGGAACGAAACTGCGGAAATTAAGCGAAGTTATGCCACCTGTGTGTTAGTTTAAAGTTCCGAGCTTGTACACCGAGGCCAATACACACGATCCGCGCGCAAGTTTGTTATTTCCAATGTGCGCGCGCAAGCGGACCCTAACGCAGTAGAATACATTTCATGCTATAGCTGTGAGGTTGTGCATGGCTTTCAGTGCAATGTAAACAAAAGATATGTTAGACGAATTATAATTAAAATGATTATGTATGTACACTCTCAGAAATAAAGGTACAGGAGCTGTTACTGTAGTACCTTTTCAAAAGGTACATATTTGTACCCAGAGAGTCCACAGTGGTACCTCAAAGGTGCATATTGGTGCCCAAATATACCTAAAAGTATTTTTGAGGTACCATTATAGACCCTTCAGATACAAATATGTACCTTTTGAAAAGGTACTGCACCAGTGACAGCTCCTGTACCTTTATTTCTGAGAGTGAATGCAGATGATAACAACAGTTAATCTAAAAACTCAGGCCTACCTAATATAAAGCTTAAATTTGCATTAGACGCGATTACCGTGAAACCATGATTATTCATCAGACTATAATCGTACAACCAAAATCTATAATTGTTGCATCCATAATTGTTATGCAGTTCAAAACATATGAATGTGTCTGAATGTAGAAGAAGCCTGCTTAAACAATGCACTGCTTTTGTCGTGCTTTGAAATACAACATTTGAATGTTTGTTATAAAAAAGCCTATTGTACAACGCACTGATCTTATGTAGTTTCAAACTACAACATATTAACATTTTAATGTAGAAAAAGCCAACGTGGGTGTCTTTAAGGAGCAAAAATGCAACATATGCAGTTGTGTCCTCACTCATACTGCAAGTCATACCTCTCCGGCCCTTCGTTTAAGATGCTTTTCGTGAACTGGCCCCCATGACAAACTAATTGAATAGCCCTGCTATAATAGACCATTTTTAATTTGGTGATGGCACTGGTCCGTGAACATTTCCTACTTGTTATGAAACTATTTCGTAACTGTAACAAGAGGCAATATAATCATATCTCAACGTTAAAACAGCCATCATAACATTATTTATCAGTATGTGGCTCTTTTTGGATTCTTGGAAGCTATAGAAATTAAAAATGCTATACAGGAAAAACATTAGGACCATTGTTATTGTTTGCATCCCTCAAAACGGTCTATATTACAGTGTATTATATATATATTAGGGCTGTCAATTTATTTTAAAAAATTAACTAATTAATCACACTTTTGTTTGTGATTAATCATGATTAATAACGAACAGCCGTATTTATTACAGAAATAAAAACACAGGCATGTAAGTGCCATTTGAATTTTAAGACAATCAATGACAATAACAAACAAAAATTAAAAGTTAAAAAAAATAAAACTCCAAGAGCAAAGCAGTCATAGTAAAGCAATGACACCTGACAAACACAACCCACAAAACCAAAACAACCCAACTCACAAACAGGAAGTTTAGACTCATAAGGTCACATGTTAGTGTTCATCTTATTTTCAGGTCGTCTGAGGATAAATAAATGCTAACAAGTCAGTCTCTCAGTTTTACAGTCTAAACAAAGCCTGATCCGCGGGCATTAGCGAATACTTGTAATAAATAAATGCTCACTGAATTAAGATCATTTAACAAATTAAATCTCTACTGATAAACCAGATATACTGGAGATTATCACACTGCAGTATAACTCATTATTGTTTGGTAAGTAATAAGTCAATATTTGAAGTACTTCATGAAATAATTATTTCAAAAGTAATAAATAATATCTAGAAAGCTGTTGAATACAATGCAGATATACATAAAGGTCTGTGGTCAAACTACAAATCTCAGAGTTTCTCCATAAAAACAAATTGTGGAAAGTAATGATGAAGGTTATAATATGTAAATAAAAAATATATACACAATGCCTACACTGAGGAAGGCATTGTGCCGAAACGTTTGTCATAGTCACCCAGAGAATGTGAAAATAAAAACGACAAGAAAGCAATTATCTGATGAGTGCGAATCATTACCTCTCTGAATAAAAAATATAACAAAATAACAAAAATGAGAATTAAATAAAGTAAATATGAATAAATAGACATTTCATAATGATCTCATACAACTAAATGAAGAACTGTATCAGACAGTGACAAAACATCTACAACAACAGTGTTCCTCTACTACGTTCCTGCATGTTTTAGATGTCTCCTTTGTCTGTCACACACATAACAGGTCTTTCCAGGCACGGTCACCCAAGACTTTTCTCCCCATATACTTCCATTCATATGCTCACAAATGTGTCAGACCAGAAACGCAAGCTTGTGCGACAAGTTTCGCAGTTCAAGCTCTGACCAGCAAAATCACAACACGTGACTGTGTGAGACCAATCGAAGATCAAAACATGACCTCTCTGGACAGAAATTTATTATATGGACCAATCGCTCGCTTTTTAAACGTCTAATCATCTTAACCCTGCCCCTTTTCGCAAAGCCGTACGACAGAATTTCACTTGCTCAAACTCTAGTGCGACCGCAGCTTCAGTCTCTGCTAATGAGCTGATGATCTGAATCAGGTGTGTTTGGTTAAGGAGACACGGAAAATGTGCAGAGCTGGTGGTCCTCCAGGAACGTGGTTGAGAAACACTGTAGTACAACATCATGAAATACAATTTTAAAAGTATTATTTTCCAAAATGTTGCGCTGCGGATTACTTATGAATGTAATGCGTTAGTTTTGGGGGAAGTAACTCTTGAAAGTAATGGATTACATTATTGTGTTACTTAAATGTGTCCTATTACGCCCCTTTTCACAAGATGTAAAATAAGATGTCTCTAGAGTACATAAAGATTCACCTTAAAATAACACACAAATAATGTCTAACTCTCGGAAACTGACCCATTTTCACATTTCACTTTTGTGACAAAATACACATCACTCATTGGCCAGATATTATTGAACGCATTTTCTCAACTGCTTTTCAAATAGTCAGAATTAACGTGTAGTAAACAAACCAGCAGACACAAAATGTCGCTGCACTGGCTGATTGTAGCCCTGGTCATAGTATACTATATAGTTTGTAGACATCACTTTAGACCAGGGGCGCTCAACCCTGCTCAGGGAGATCTACCTTCCTGCAGATTTCAGCTCCAACCCCGATGAAACACCTGCCTTTAATTCTTAAAGGGCCACGAAACCCCCCAGTCTCAGCGTGGTGTTTTCACACCTCTAGTTTGGAAAAGCACAGTAAAGTGGGTGTGTCCAGCTCTGTTTAAGTAGGAGGGAGGAGGGGGAAGGGAAAGAGGGAAGGTTTTGCATAAAAATGGGAGTTTCCATTTGTGCACGCGCTCATTTTCACACAGACTGTGTTTACATGGACATCAGTAATCAAATTATTTGCCAAATTATTAATTTGTTGACTTTAACGGCAATTTCTCTTTATTTTCGGATTCGCGTGATGGGCAGGGCTTCTGTCTATGGCTTGGTGACTGTAGCTTTATTGCTAAATGGCTAACAGGGGTTTTATAGAGAGAATAACTGTTTTATGTGCTTTATGAAGGCTGATATTCCACTGATAGTCTACTGATGAAGGCTGATAGTCCACTAGATTATTTCAGAGGTGCAGCAGCTCTGTGAGCTCATAAACTCCTCCAGAAACTGTACCTGGATGATGGAAGCTTTCAGCGGTGCTTCTGACTGAGCCGAGTTTTCCCTCAGGACAACAACAACAGGCGCTACGTCATAATCACACCCCCACAAGAGCAAGCTCCTGATTGGTTAACGCGGCACGAACGTCCGCTGAAGCTCATTTTTATTTCATTTTCAAACTGAAGCGATTCGCGCGAATTGCGGCGTTAAGCACGTCAAACGTGCGGCGCCATTCGCGCGTATCGTGTTGCAGGATGCCTATTCACGCCTTTGCATTGACTTAGCATGTAAATCACTCGCGCTTGATGCATTTTCCGCTTCTGCTGTGAACGCAGCATAACAGGTACAGTCTTCGAAGCGATCATGAATATTAATGAAGTTGCGCCGCTTACTCAATAGAGCGCTCTGGTTGGTTTGAACCAAGTCTATCTCATGAATTAATGCCGAACACTCAGAGACGTCAGAACGTGCTGGCCGGGACAGACGTCCACTCTCTACGCTGGAATATACGCAAGGATCTCATCGGCGTGATGCAGCCTCAAAAATTCGTTTCAAACAGGAAGAACGAATTTGCTCGAAATAACGCAAAAACAACCAGTTTTCACTTTTTAGTCAATTATATGTGTCCTAATAGTGTTTATAGCAGCGTGGGACACATATATGACTGTCAACAGCTCAAAAAATGTGTTTTGGTGTTTCATGGCCCTTTAAGTACTGTTCAGGTCCTAATTAACGAGTTCAGGTTTGATTAAACAGGGTTGGAGCTGTAATCTGCATGAAGGTAGATCTCCAGGAACAGAGTTGAGCACCCTTGCTTTAGACAAACGATACATTTGGAGAATGAAGCACGTCGGCGACAAGAAAACAATGTTTTAATGCAGTGCAGTCAGCGAAGGCGTTAAGAGGAGGCAGGAATTAATTTAGCTAAACTATGACATGGTCATCTTCTGGAAATATTACCAACGATCCATCAGGTAATGTTTTTCCCTCTCTGTGTGTTTTAACCTAATGGTAAAGCACTGTCAACAAATATTTTTCATAAATTGTTTTCATAAGGTAGGACAGTGCATCGGACTACAGCAGCTGGATTAGTTCAAAATGGTGCAGTACTTATTGTGGTTGGGTCTGTTTTAGTTCGATCATGTTCTCAGCACAAATGAATCACTCCACTCACGATATCTATTTTTTGTTGTACCATATATTGCACCAAAATATATTGCGATATACGATATTATTGTCATTTTAATGCCAGAATGGCAATTTAATAGCATCACAAAGCAAGAACACTCTTTAAAAGAACACATCATATTTTGTTCTGAAGAATATTTCATTTAATTTAGTCATTAAGGTAAAAGGTAAAGAGTAACAGAGGTTGCGATACCTGCTACCAGATCTATATTCAGTTGTCGGGCGCCCACATCAAAATATACTTTAGTCGTACGACGAGATCTTGCGAGATTAAATCGCGGCGAGATTTCTCGTCGAGGTGAAAAGTTGTCTCGTGAGTTGTGATGTTATGATGGAGCGTGAGGGTGAAATTTGCATTGACGATTGGATTTGATCCGCAAATCAAGTGTTTTGCACACTGGCAACCCAGGCTGGCCTCAGAGTTGCGCTTGTCACTCAGTTACGTCGGCGGGTGTGACGCAACCGCTTTTTTCACCAGAGTTCAGCAGGTTCCACATCCAACATGGGCTACAACTACAGCCTCACACAATATAGTTCATATCCATGCAATGAAACAGCACTTCATATATGCTGGAAGTCAGAATCGTTGTAAACCCAAACGGAATTAAGACGTGGAGTATTCCTATTGTAGTCGCATTATCGAAGTGCAGATATGTAAACGCCGTAATCAAACACTGTGAAGGACTTTTAGCCTCTTAATGCGACAGGACCTACACACCTAGCGAATCAGTAAAGCACCACAGGCACAGACACACACACACACACATCCCTAAGCGTCCTTACTTCATATCCACATGATGGCATCCAGTCGCTCAGAGTGAGTCACGGGGCCTGAATAACATCTTGCTAAATGAAAGTGAAACTCATTTATTAAATTAAATAGATACTAAAAGTTTATATATATATATATATTTGTTTAAGTTCAGTGTTTGGGAATAAGTTTGATTTATCATGTGAAGTTGTACAGGGGAGACGCCAGTCAGTAGAGTTTATAGCTAAATATTTAGCAGTGTTTGCATGTCTTTCATGACATCGAATTCATTTAAATAGAAATAAAGTACCATTCATTACAATGTTTTTAAAAAGTACCTAAATTGTTTTGTATTTTGTGATTATTTAAAAAAACAATTGTAGTTGAATAAAAATCTATTTTCCATTCAAATATTAGCAAATATTTTGCTAATATGTAAAATTATATTAAAAAAGATTATTTTCCGTTCACATCGGCTATTAGCAAAATATTTAGCAGTGTTTGCATGTTCATTACTGTGTGTAATTCATTAAAATAGTATATATAAAATTGTAAAATAACATTCATTACAAGTTGATTTAAAGAAAGCAGCTAAATAGTTTTGCGTTTTATTTATTTATTTTAATTAATTAATTTTATTATTTTTTTTAGTTTTTTCCCCAGTTGAATAAAAGAATAAAAAAATAAATAAAATATTTTCCATTGATATATTTCATCATTATAGATTTCTTAAAAGTAGTGTAAAAATCTCGTCTCGTTCTCGTGAACCCAATCTCGTATCTCATCTCGTCTCGTGGAGCAGGCATCTCGTCACACCCCTAGTCATTTATGGTAAATACTATTGTTTTTTTAACCATACAGACACTGACGGCTCCAATAGAGACAGAGAGGTTGTGCGATCAGCTAAAATGTTGCAATTTTTTTTTTAATATTTACGTATGGGCAATAAACATTGCATCACCAAAAATTATTGAGGTCATGTCCATGTATTTGTGCGATAAGTCGATATATTGATTATTGTGACAGGCCTATTGGAAACAGGACTAACGTTATATGTAAAAAGGTCAAATGTGTGTGCCAGTGTGTGCTTCATGCTTCTGTCAGTCTATGGCAGGCATGTCCAAAGTCCGGCCCGCGGGCCAATCACGGCCCGCAGTCAGATTTCATACGGCCCGCAGATTCCATCTCATAATGTGTCCGGCAGCTAGCTCTCTGCAACTCTCACATGGTCGCCCACTGAAAGCTAAGCAGGGCTGTGCCCGGTCAGTACCTGGATGGGAGACCACATGGGAAAGCTGGGTTGCTGCCGGAGGTGGTGTTAGTGAGGCCAGCAGGGGGCGCCCAACCTGCGGTCTCTGTGGGTCCTAATGCCCCAGTATAGTGACGGGGACTCTATACTGCTCAGTGAGCGCCGTCTTTCAGATGAGACGTTAAACCGAGGTCCTGACTCTCTGTGGTCATTAAAAATCCCAGGATGCTCTTCGAGAAAGAGTAGGGGTTTAACCCCGGCATCCTGGCCAGATCTACCCACTGGCCTCTGTCCATCATTGTCTCCTAACCATCCCCATATCATAATTGGCTTCATCACTCTGTCTCCTCTCCACCAATCAGCTGGTGTGTGGTGTGCGGTTCTGGCGCAAATTGGCTGCCGTCGCGTCATCCAGGTGGATGCTGCACATTGGTGATGGATGAGGAGATCCCCCCCGATTGTGTAAAGCGCTTTGAGTGTCTAGAAAAGCGCTATATAAATGTAAGGAATTATTATTATTATTATTATTTATGGCTCGCTAGCTCTGTTAGAATAAATAAACCAAGGGAGAGTAACCAATAGCATTAGAGATAACAAGTAAACCAAGGCCCGCCCCAAGACAAAAATCGAAACAGTTTGGCGCAAGCAGAGAAGAGCCAGCGAGCGAGCGGAGAGAACTGAACGCGCGCGCGTTGCAGGCATGACCTCAGTCGCGAGAGCGTACATCGTGCGCACAGATGATGATGTGCGCGCGAGGCCCGTTTCCTCGAGGTGGATCAGTTCAGCGCGCGCGTGAAGATCTCGCGCTTAGGACTGTAACTTGCTCGCGATTCACTTTCTGTTTAAACATCACAGCTGCGCTCGATTAATTTTGCCATTGATTTGCCGCCATATATAATCTTCCTGTAGTTGTTATGCAAACTTTGGCTTCCTGAAAGACCTTTTAGAAGGCAAGAGCAAAATTCACTTTTTTTTTACTTTAATGATAACAGACCACTTTGCATTACTTATAACTCCTGTTTAAAATGTTCATGAGGCAAAGATAGATATCAAACTCATAGAAATGTAAGGTATTCTATACAGTTTGTTCAATTTTATCTGACTCTCCAGATATGAAAGAAAGGCATAATTGTGTGTTTAGAGTTGTTCATGCCTGAGTGGCTTATATTTGGTTATATTGCCATTTGAAAAATAAAGGTAATTGTGACAATGAAAATACTTTTATAACAGTGTGTATTTTCATGAAACTTTTGTGGTGAAAAAAATGTCAGAAGGAACTATTGGCCCCCGGGCATCTTCACTTTATCAAATTTGGCCCTTTTTGCAAAAAGTTTGGACACCCCTGGTCTATGGAGACTCCTGTCGCTGTTCATCTAAAACTCCACATCTATAATCCTCTGAGTCTATGCTGACATTATCTTCAGCAGCTCAAACACTCTAATGGCTAACGGACAGACGGCTGCTTCTCACTCAGGGCTGCTGTTTATGCTAATGAGGGAGAGATGGGCACTAGTGGGCGGAGCTTTTCCCCTCTGATGACACGTATGAAGGGAGAATGTCAATCAAAGTGTTTCTGCAGGCTGTTTTTATCAGGTCTGATTATAACACATACAGTTAATCAGGATCACTCAGGCACTCCCAAGGCAAAAAGGTCTTAGGTGACAGGTCAGACTAAGTACGGTTCAAAACCCCTTATGATTACTATGCCATCAAGGACCGCGACGTCGCCCGGTATGGCGCAGCCGGGGCCCCACCCTGGAGCCAGGCCTGGGGTTGGGGCTCGTATGCGAGCGCCTGGTGGCCGGGTTTTCTCCCATGGAATCCGGCCGGGCCCAGCCCGAAGGAGCGACGTGGGACCATCCTCCCGCAGGCCCACCACCTGCGGGGGGAGCCGTAAGGGGCCGGTGCATTGTGGAACGGGTGGTGGTCGAAGGTTAGGACCACGACAACCCGATCGTCAGGCACAGAAACTGGCTCTTGGGACATGGAATGTTACCTCACTGGGAGGGAAAGAGCCCGAGCTTGTGCGGGAGGTGGAACGGTACCGAATAGAGATAGTTGGGCTCACCTCCACACATAGCTGGGGCTCTGGAACTCAACTTCTTGAGAAGGGCTGGACTTTCTTCTACTCTGGAGTTGCCCACAGTGAGAGGCGGCGAGCTGGTGTGGGCTTGCTTATAGCTCCCCAACTTAGCCGCCATGTGTTGGAGTTTTCCCTGGTGAACGAGAGGGTCGTCTCCCTGCGCCTTCGGGTCTGGGATAGGTCTCTCACTGTGGTTTGTGCCTACGGGCCAAACACCAGTGCAGAGTACCCGGCCTTCTTGGAGTCCTTGGGAGGGGTGCTGGAAGGTGCTCAGACTAAGGACTCCATTGTTTACTGGGGGACTTCAATGCCCACGTGGGTAATGACAGTGACACCTGGAGAGGCGTGATTGGGAGGAACGGCCTCCCTGATCTGAATCCGAGTGGTGTTTTGTTATTGGACTTCTGTGCTAATCACAGTTTGTCCATAACGAACACCATGTTCAAGCATAAGGGTGTCCACCAGTGCACATGGCACCAGGACACCCTAGGGCGGAGGTCAATGATCGACTTTGTGGTTGTATCATCTGATCTCCGATCGTATGTCTTGGACACTCGGGTAAAGAGAGGGGCAGAGCTGTCAACTGATCACCACCTGGTGGTGAGTTGGATCCGCTGGCAGGGGGGAAGGCTGGACAGACCTGGTAGGCCCAAGCGTATTGTGAGGGTCCTTTGGGAACGTCTGGCTGAACCTCAGGCCAGAGGGATTTTCAACTCTCACCTCTGGAAGAGCTTTGACCAGATCCCGAGGGAGGCTGGAGACATGGAGACTGAGTGGTCCATGTTCTCTGACTCCATTGTTAACGCAGCCGTGAGGAGCTGTGGCCGTAAGGTCTGTGGTGCCTGTCGGGGCGGCAATCCACGAACCCCGTGGTGGACACCGGAAGTAAGGGATGCCGTCAAGCTGAAGAAGGAGTCTTACAGGTCTTGGTTGGCTTGCAGGACTCCCGAGGCAGCAGATGGGTATCGGCAGGCCAAGCGTGCTGCAGCCCGGGCGGTTGCGGAAGCAAAAACTCGGGCCTGGGAAGAGTTCGGGGAGACCATGGAGGAAGACTATCGGTCGGCCCCAAAGAGATTCTGGCAGACCGTCCGACGCCTCAGGAGGGGAAAGCAGCTCCACATTGACACTGTTTTCAGTGGAAGTGGGGAGCTGTTGACCTCGACTGGGGATGTGGTCGGACGGTGGAAGGAATACTTTGAGGATCTCCTCAACCCCACCGACATGTCTTTCATTGAGGAAGCAGAGATTGGGGATGCAGGGGTGGACTCACCCATCACCCAAGCTGAGGTCACTGAGGTAGTTTGCAAGCTCCGCAGTGGCAAAGCAGCAGGGGTGGATGAGATTCACCCTGTGTATCTTAGGTCTCTGGATGTGGTAGGGCTGTCTTGGTTGACACGTCTCTACAATATCGCATGGCGGTCGGGGACAGTGCCTCTGGACTGGGCAACTGGGGTGGTGGTTCCCATTTTTAAAAAGGGGGACCGGAGGGTGTGCTCCAACTATAGGGGGATCACACTCCTCAGCCTCCCGGGGAAAGTCTATGCCAGGGTACTGGAGAGGAGGATCCGTCCGATGGTTGAACCTAGGATTCAGGAGGAACAATGCGGTTTTCGTCCGGGCCGTGGTACACTGGACTAGCTCTATACCCTCACCAGGGTGCTCGAGGGTTCGTGGGAGTATGCCCAACCAGTCCACATGTGTTTTGTGGACTTGGAGAAGGCATTCGACCGTGTCCCTCGTGGCATTCTGTGGAGGGTGCTCTGGGAGTATGGGGTCAGAGGCGCTCTGTTAAGGGCCGTCTCGTCCCTGTATGAACAAAGTAGGAGTCTGGTTCGCATTGCCGGCAATAAGTCAGACTTGTTTCCAGTGCATGTTGGACTCCGGCAGGGCTGCCCCTTGTCACCAATTCTGTTCACTATTTTTATGGACAGAATTTCAAGGTGCAGCCTTGGGCTGGAGGGGGTCCGGTTCGGGGACCACAGGATTTCATCTCTGTTATTCGCAGACGATGTTGTTCTGTTGGCTTCATCGAACATGGACCTTCAGCATGCACTGGGGCGGTTTGATGCCGAGTGTGACGGGGCTGGGATGAGAATCAGCACCTCCAAGTCCGAGGCCATGGTGCTCCACCGGAAAAAGGTGGCCTGCCATCTCCAGGTTGGAGGAAAGTCCTTACCCCAGGTGGAGGAGTTCAAGTATCTTGGGGTTTTGTTCACGAGTGAGGGAAGGATGGAACGTGAGATTGACAGGCGGATTGGTGCAGCGGCAGCAGTAATGCGGTCGATGTACCGGTCCGTTGTGGTGAAGAGGGAGCTGAGCCGAAAGGCAAAGCTTTCGATTTACCAGTCAATCTACGTTCCTACTCTCACCTATGGTCATGAGCTCTGGGTCATGACCGAAAGAACAAGATCTCGGATACAAGCGGCCGAAATGAGTTTCCTTCGCAGGGTGGCAGGGCGCACCCTTAGGGATAGGGTGAGGAGCTCTGTCACCCGGGAGGAGCTCGGAGTAGAGCCGCTGCTCCTCCACATCGAGAGAAGTCAGCTGAGGTGGCTCGGGCATCTGTTTCGGATGCCTCCTGGACGCCTACCTAGGGAGGTGTTCCAGGCATGTCCCACCGGGAGGAGGCCTCGGGGAAGACCCAGGACACGCTGGAGGGACTATGTCTCT
>CAIGQQ010007204.1:460226-470271 GCA_903798035.1 Danio albolineatus | reverse complement strand
GGATTAAGGCAGCTCTGAAGGCAAAAGGGGGTCCAAACCGGTACTAGTAAGGTGTACCTAATAAAGTGGGCGGTGAATGTATATATATATATATATACTCTCAGTTTATACAAGTTGCCCGCCCTATTCACTGTAAAAATCAATTAATAAAGTAATCATTTAAGTAAAGTTAATAAATTGCTTTTTACAAATGTACACAACTTTTCTAATGCTGGTTGTAATGCAATGATGTGCACCTTTTGTAAAGCTGCTTTGCAACAATAATAATTGAGAAAAGAAATATACAAATAAACTTGAATTGAATCAGAAAGATGAATTGAAACTAGACAAGCAATCTATTTTGTCTTAAATATAGTTTTATTATAAAGTATTAAACAAGCCAAAACATGAGGTTTTTCCAGACACTACAGTCGGGCTAGTTTCAGAAGTAGGCCATCCCAGCATCACTCTTTCAGACGGATTTGGATTTGCAGAGAATGCCGAAGGCTTTGCTCAAATCCTGGAGAAAATCCCAAGACCACAACTCTCCCACTGCAATCCTATTAACCATTAACTCCGTCAACTCATAATGATTTACAACTCTGTGCAAATCTAAAGCTATTTATAACAGCGCAGCGAGAAGTAGCGTGGGAGTGGACGTGACCTCCACATGAAGATCAGTGGAGATTACTATCGAGATTCACCATAAACACACTGGATTGGAGTGAAACTAAATTTTACTGTACTAATTAAATTAATATTGTTTATTTTACTTTAGCAGCTGATGAACCACATGTATCACATACATGCTGAACATATTGCAAAGCTGGTTGATTGTTTTATTTTTCTGCAGAGTGATTATTTATGGTAGATTATAGTATTTCTGAATGGCATAATAAAATATGACTTGGTGATGTCCAACCATATAACTTGTTTTTATCCTTGGTGCAATTTATATTTATGTGTGATTTACTGTAGTAAATACGGTAGCAAGTTATACATCTAATTTTCTTAAAATTATCTGCAATTTATTCGTTTCAACAATTAAGCATTGCACATGTATTTCCATTAACCTTGAACTCATGTTTAGTTGAGGATAAATTTATTAAGCTGTCTTATATAATAACATTTTATTGTTATTCATCAGCTTATAACATGCAAAAAACAGTAAAATGGTATAAACAGGGTGTTAAAATAATCATCTTTCAGGTCACCTACATTTTCACTGACCGATAGTGACTGCAACTCAACTTTTTTTGATGATGTGAGTTCTTGTAATATTTGTTTCGGTGAATCAAATTTATGTACTTATTTAACTTACAAGCAATTTATTAATAAAACGTATTTAAGTTTTCAGTGTTTTGAGGGATATTTAGTGTATTCTGACCAACAGAATCTCAGATTAGCTATTTAAGATGGTACTGCAGATCAAACTATGTGTCTTATTTGACTTTAGTTTTGGCTAGATGTAGAAATAAACAGCTATTTTATGAGAAAGCTGTCTATTAGTGCTCTAGATCTGCCGGTTTCAGACTGTTGAATTAATTATTTCCTCGCATATACTGATTGCTGCAATTATGCATTCCACTATTATTGGGGTGGTGAAATGTATATTTATATTATCTATTATTTAATTCATTAACATTATTATTAAAAAATATAGATCAGAGCTAACTGTTTTTTTCAGTATTAAAGGGACTGACGCCCTTAAACCCCCTGAAAAGCAAATACAAGCCAGGTCCGTTGTGGTCCGTGCTATTTGCATGTGATGTGTTTTTTACTTGTGTTTATGTTGTGAGGATTTGTGCTGTCAAACCCAGGAAGATGTTCTCTTAATTTGCTGCTGTTTTTCTACTTGCATATGTTTTCTTAAGTTTCATTTTGAACTCTTTCGGCTATCATATAAAACAAAGCCGAAGCAGAACAATTGTGTCTCACAAAAACACTGACCTGTCCCTGAATTAATCCATTTAAACAAATCATTTGAGTCAATGATTCAAAGGGTTTTTTTGGGTCTATATTCTACATGCAATCCTCAGTACTGCACTGTAAACCCTGACAGTTGTACTAGCTCATAACTAATAAGGTCATAACAATCAAATGTCGTTATGAAGTTGACCAAGCTATAAAGTTTTAAGCCCTCTAGATATTTTTGCCTCTTTAATTGTATAGGGCTCAATATTTTAAAGCTAATTTGTGTGGAAAGCTTAAAAAGTTTAAACACTTTAGACGTTATGGACGTCATGACGTTCTGGTGGGCGGGTCTTATCTCTCCCTCAGGAAAGCAGAGTCAGCCATCTTGATTTTGCCTTAATGCGTGGATGTGCGACACAGTTTAATTTGTTTAATTTGTTTGCAATGCACACTTTTATCACCGCGCTTCAAACTACCACCACCTCCGTTTTTTTCATCAGTGTTATTGCCTTCGTTTTCTTAAGCTCCATCTTATGATCAGCCCTGATTTGGTAAGTATGCTAAGATTTTACATTTCTATTATTGGATTAAATAGTCTTACATTTGGAATTGTTAATACATTTTTACATTGTGTATCGTGAATGTTTATCGTAAATAGTTTACAAATCCTAGTAATTGTTATTTTAGAGGTTGTTGAATGTAACAGGTTACGTCTTTGAACGGTAAAATGTCATTAGCGGGTTTCCCGCTTGAACTACATTTCCCGCATGAACTACATTTCCCACAATGCAATGTTTACCCGGGATATTGACGGTTAGGTGCACGAGCCTGAACGCTCTAGCGGGGGCCTAAAGCTTAACTTTATCCCTGCTTCCCGGTAGCCGTTGTCGCTGTTTGTCAGCAGTGCACGTTAGTACTGTAAGTATACTTATTTCCATAACTGTCCGCGTTACAGTCTATATTTTACGTTGTCGAGTCGTGTGTATGTGTGCTAGCGTGAAACGAACAATGCTAAACAACATGTCAGTGTGTTATCATGATCCTAACTGTTTGTATTTCTTGGTAGGCTCAGGTGTGTGGTTGAGAGGTCATCTCGAGATAATTTTAAAAGTTCAGGTAGGATGTATTATGAAACAATTGGTTTTACTGTGTTGATGTGTTTCCACAATCGTTCTTTTGCTATTTCTTTAAATCTTTTTCTCAACAGTTGATCACTTGAACCCTTTATTAATAATTATTAATACTTAACAATAACAAAAACAGAAATGACAGATCTACGCACACAACTTTGATGCTTTGCTTGTTAATAACTAACTTGCTCATTAACATTTTCATTTTCACTAAAATTAGTGTTCAATAAATGTTTTTGACATATCTGAAAACTTTTTTTAATCTGTATATTATTATTTTATTTAGTTAAATTGATTAATTATTGTTTAAAAACGTTTCGAGGATTAACAAATCATCTTTGTGGTGTGTTGTGTACAGAAATTGGACAACAAAGAGTGTTACAGAGAGTCAGCATTTCACCATCAGTCAGCTACCAATAGGTGAGTTTTGTCAATTTGTGCTCATTTAAATAAAAATTAAAAAAAACCTAACAATTTTCACTCTGCATTATTCACAATATTTAGATTTTTGGCAGAAGAACTGACTAAATCAAATGTTCTGTAATGTTATTAAATGTAAATGACTAAATATGTTGTCAGCCGGTTGGCACAATAATTTTCCCCCTCATTCAAAATTTTACACACATTTTAGCTTTTGAATAGCCAAAAGTGCAAAACAGGGCTGAAATGGTTTATACTTTAATTGAAAATATTTAAAATTGCTGGCTGAAGTTGGCTCATTGGAGTGCTCTTGTAGCTCCACAGGTGAGATATGTCGTGGACAGATGGCCAGCCCTACTTATGGAGTTACAGGTAAAAAAAATAAAAAATTGCCCACTTTGATTGATTTATTTTTCCCATTAACTTTTTAACTCTTAACTATTTTGACTTTGGTACAAACTTATCCTTAATAGAATAGAATTTTGCTAGCTGAAAACGTCTTAAAATAAATTCACTGTTTCTAATTCATCTTTGTACATTTCTATGTAATTCTGTCCATGTACAGGTGTTTGCAGAGTTCCACAGAATCAACAATGTTAACCTGCGCAATCAATTCTACAGGGAGCTGGACAGACACACACCTAAACTCATCACCTTGTTCAAAGACAAGGCCACCAAGACTGGCAAGATAGCGGAGGAGCTAACCAAGCTCATGAGGATATATGACCTTCAGGTGAATTTTTAACTTTGTATAATTCAGAAACAGATTATTTGCAGACTACTGTAGGAAGTCATAGTGTGAATTGCCTCAACTGTGCCCTGAGGTTAAGTGATTATTGCATGAACACAACATTGTCATCTCAGCAGAGATAAATGTCTTGACAAGTTCATCTGTTGTATGTACCTTATGTAGGACATTTATAGTAAAAGGCCCATAGACCAGTTTTGATCAAAGGAGACAAGGAGTTAGGACTTCAATTAATAGAAGAAAATTTACTGAAGAAATATGGTTTATAGTTTTGCCAGCAGAAATCAGCTTCAGCACTCTCAAAGAGTTCCACAGGCTGACCTGCTTTACATTCTGAATGCAGTAGTATATATTACAGATAAATTGCGTCATTACTAGCTAAAACCTTATATGATTGGTTATAAATAAGGCAGTCTCTGTAGAAGGACAAAATGTCTAGAACAGTTTTAGAATATACGTCATAAAACATGGTTCCGTAGATTATCAGATATGACAGGCAATACAAAAAGTACACAAAACATAGGTCATAGGCAGGGCCAGACGGAATTCTCGGACATTTTTTGCTATTTCTGCAGAGTATTTTGTTAAAAATCTGCGGATTTATGCGGAATGATTTTGGGAGTATCATAACTAAAAATGTAATATATGAAATAAAAAGTAACACCTTTTTAACTTTTATTTAATGTTTACAATGCAAATCCAACTAGAGCCACTTTATTTGGTAAACAAAGCAAGTCTCTCATGTAAAATCTCCTCTAAAAGACAGAAAATAATACTTTACATACGGTATTGTAAATAAACCATATGAATATTTTCATATTAGTCAATATTTTTACTGAAACTAATTTTAAAACTGAAAAAATATTATTGTGCACACATTTACACCAGTAAATAAACAAAATCAATGATGGGTTAAACATCTGCGGAATTCTGCTCGCGCAGATTTCGTGTGGCCCTAGTCATAGGTAGGACCACACAAAATTTGTGCACGCAGAATTCCGCAGATGTTTAACCCATCATTGATTCTGTATATTTACTTGTGTAAATGTTTGTAAATTCATATTCATTCAGTTTTTTTATTGATTTCAGTGATATTATTGACTAATAAAAAATATTTATATGATTTATTTACAGTATAGTTTGTAAAGTAATATTTTCTGTCTTTTAGTAGATATTTTATGTGATTGGCTTGCTTTGCTCACAAAATAAAATGGATCTAATTGAATATGCATTGTAAACATTAAATACAAGTTAAAAAGGTATTACTTTTTATTTTTATATATTACATTTTTAGTTATGATACTCCCAAAATCCTTCCACATAAATCTGCAGATTTTTACCAAAATTCTGCGCAGAAATAGCATATTGTATATGTAGTGTGGATTTAGTGTGCGTTAAGGGCACTGCACTTTGGCATTTAGAAGACCTGTGACAGTCTTGTGCACTTACTTTGTCGCGTGCACATGCTCTCAAGTGGCCAAGACCGCAAGTGTGGGTATTTAGACAAAGCCTTCGATTTTTTTTAATAAGTGTTTGCTCTGCATTTGTGTAATTACTATTGTAATGGATATTTTTTGTCCATCTAGGGAGAACGTGACGTAAAAATGAGACGGGCCCTCGTCCTTCGTGCACTTCCTGTGTACCTGTGTGAAGATGCCTCCAAGTTTTTCAAGTCCTGTTATGTAAGTGTACTAGTCTCACTATCGATCCCTTTGCCTAGCTATTCAGCCGGCTTAAACCTGAGACATCACTCAAAGAATTCTAGGAGAACAAGGGTGGGTTCCAGAAAGCAGGTTATGTGAAAATTCAGAGTGAACCCTGAGATAAGATAAACTCTGAATTATCCATTCCGGAGGGCTTTTTCCAGAAAGTAGTTTCAACAAACTTTGAGCCTAACCCTAAACTTTAAATTGACTAACCCTGTGAAGTAAAACTTTAGAGTTTTCAGTTTAGGACCCCCTGTCAGAGGTGGTGGAGGTGAGCACCTCTTCATGTTCATCTACTCAGCAGGATGTTAGGACACAGATGTGTGTTAAACAGCATCTGTTGGTGGTAAAAGCTACTACAAGTTAAAAAATCTACTTAAACTTTTACTTTGTTTAAAGTGAAAACCAAAGTGAGGAGCCAACATGAGAATGTTTAAGTATTAGTCTTAAGTGCCAAGTGCTAAGTGACAGTAACGTCTAGACATAATTAGCATGATTTATATCCTTGAGCGGCTGAACTGATTCTTGTATTTGTGTCTTTATATAGTCAGCAGATAATCCAGACCTCACTGACACTCCGGTGGCTCTCCTGACGGTTGTCACGGATGACACTACTGATGCGTCCCTCTTTAGCCCTGAGAGCATCTGTATTGTCGTGGAGGATTAAGGACTTGTGAGTGGTCCCACAAATCTGGCCAACTAATTTTTTCTGCTCTTTGGGTACTTGCAAGTTTTAATCATAATGTTGAATAATGGAAGATGGAGACCCAAAATACTGAATCTACCCTCTGTATCAATGACAAACTGTAAACACTACTTTAAAACAGATTCTGTTTTAATGGAGTAATTTTCTATTGTTTTAATTGTATGACAAGCACTTTTTGACTGAGCTCTTTTGATTCGTGCCTTTTTTAAAAGTACATTGTGTTAAATAAAAACAAAAGTGGTTCAATTGTCACTGTGGTGTCACTTTCATGTTTTCTAACATTATTATCTGATTATAATTGTGTATTTAAGTTTAGAATTAATTTTGAGTGTATGTCCTGCATTTTGAGTAGAAAATTATTAAACAATTTAGAATATATTTCCCATATTATGAGTTGAAAAATATTGAAAATTGTGAGTGTATTTCAACATTATATGAGTCAAAAATATTAAAAATTTTGAGTCTATTTTCAACATTATATGAGTTGAAAAATATTGTAAATTTTGAGTGATTTACTCCCCAATTATAAGTTGTGGAATATCAATATTTATAAGATAACATTGAGATAATTTAAGGCCACTGTAAATATAATTTTTATTTTATGTAAACTTAAAACATTTAAAAACATCACTTAAATATTTTTGTGTAATCTGTTACACAATAATTTTTGAGTTCTGTGAACTTGTTAGGTTTTACAGTGTGTGTTTGATGCGTATATGACAGAATTACAGTTCCCACAATGTACTGCAACAGATGTTGACAAACACTGGAGAGCAATGGTTTAACAGTCAACATTCGATCATTTTAACTTGCATTAGTGTTTCAATAATGCATATAGAAATGGTAAGACTACCTATTTCCCATAAGTTTTGCTAAATATTTGACAATTTTGCTCAATTTTCTGCATAAATAAGCTATAGGAAATTACATTTTGCTTACAAATAAAATAAATGCCCATTTAAACAGTTCCTCTTTTGTGGCAACAGTAACACAACAACTATAGTAATATAACCAAATCACCCAACACTAGTGTTCACAACTACACTACAATACACCACAGTTTACTGTAGTAAAACACTAAAGTATACTACAGTATTTATTAGCAGTTGATCATTTAACAATAATTAATATTACAGTATGCTGGAGCATTCATCAGAAGTGTTGCAAATATATTATATAAAGTATAACATTTATTACAGTATGTTTAAACAGTACAGTGTTCAGCTAAAAATTACTATAGTATTTTTGCATGTGGGAAAATACTGATTTTATAACACATTTTAACTCAAAATCAACTTTTCAGACTGTTTAAATTGTCATTCCTTTATGATTTGAAGTATTATCAGTACAATATATAATAGAAATATAAACAAATGAGCCAAAATTGTAGTTTTTTTGTAGGGTATATTATCCAACAATATACCACAGTTTACTGTAGTAAAACCTAAAGTATACTACAGTTTATTACACTTTATCAGTTTACTATAGTTAATACAGTATGCAGTAGCATTCATTAACAAAAGTGTTGTAAACATAACGATATACACAGTATAACACTTTTAATTACTATTTATGTTTTAACAACTATATTAATATTAACAAATGACCAAATACAGTAGTTTTCTACAACTATAGGGTATACTATCCTACAATACACTACAGTTTACTGTAGTACAACTAAAATATATTACAGTATTTATCAGTTCACTATAGTTAATACTACGGTATTCTACAACAAAAGCGTTGTGAACTATATTACATACAGTACAAAACTACTAATTACTACACTGTAAAACCCCACAGTCAACTTTATCAGATGAAATGAGTGTAGTTAACTCAAAATTTACAGAAACGCAATTCTACTTATTTGGAAAGAGTTTTGAACTCAGTGTTGAAGGTAGAGTTAATTAAATACCTCATTACTTTAACTTAAATGGAGAAAGTTCACTCATATTTTAATTTAGAATCAACTTTCCTTTCTGCATTTGAGTAAAATATATATGTAAAATATACATTTTGAAGTCTCATCAGTCAGTAATAGTAATATAAACAAATGCACCAATATTGTAGTTTTCAACAACTATAGGGTGTGTCATCCTGACGTTTCAATACATCACAGTTTACTGCAGTACAAACTAAAATATAATGCAGTATAAAACAGAAAAGTATTTTGAACAATGTAATAAAACTATAAGAACTACAGTAACATAAACAATGATTCAATACAGTAGTTTTCTACAACAATAAGGTGTATTATACTACAATACACCACAGTTTACTGCAGTAAAAACTCAAAAATACTATCGGTTCATCACTTCACAAAAAAATTAACACTACATTATGCTGGAGCA
This sequence comes from Danio albolineatus, assembly GCA_903798035.1. Lineage (NCBI taxonomy): Eukaryota > Metazoa > Chordata > Actinopteri > Cypriniformes > Danionidae > Danio > Danio albolineatus. The sequence goes on along the minus strand of CAIGQQ010007204.1, from coordinate 461,317 downwards.
TTTATAAACAAAGTATTTTGAACAATATGATGTAACCATCTATAAAAATAAAGTAATATAAACAAATGACCATAGTTTTCTAAAACTTTAGGGTATACTCTACTATAATACACCACAGTTCACTACAGTACGACTAAAAAAAATTACATTACTTATCAGTTTATCAGCTCACTATAGTTAATAATACAGTTTGCTACGACAAAAGTGTATAAACCATCAAATTACTAATGTTACAGTATTTGTTTTATGTGGGGATATACTGATGTCAACATATTTTATTCAGAATCAACTTTCCTTCCTGCATTTGAGTAAAATATATCATATAGTCATTCATGTTTGGAAGTCTTTTCAGTTCAAACAATATATAATAGTAACATAAACAAATGCGCCAATATTGTAGTTTTCTACAATTATAGGGTGTGTTATACTGACGTTACGATACATCACAGTTTACTGCAGTAAAAAATAAAATATAATACAGTATTAAACGGTTCATCGGTTCACTATACAATAGTGATACGGTAGTTTTCTACAACAATAGGGTTATTATACTGCAATACACCACAGTTTACTGTAGTAAAAACTAAATATACTACAGTATTTATCAGTTCATCAGATCACTATAGTTAACACTACATTATGCTGGAGCATTCGTAAACAAAAGTGTTTTGAACGATAACTATATATAATGACTACAGTAATATAAACAAATTATCTAATATAGTAGTTTCTTTACAATAGAGTACATACTACTACAATACACCAGAGTTTACTGTAGTAAAAACTAAAATGTACTACAGTAATTATTACAGTTTATCAGTTCACTAGAGGTAATACTACTGTAGTCTACAACAAATTTGTTGTAAACTATAATACATACAGTATAAAACTACCAATTACTAACATTACAGTATGTTTTTCACGAGGGGATATACTGATGTTAACATTTTAAATCAGAATAAATTTTTCAAGCAATCCTTTCAGGATTTTAGTAAAATATATCATATAGTTATTCCTTTATGTTTTGAAGTCTTATTAGTTCAAACAATGTATAATAGTAATATAAACAAATGTGCCAATATTGTAGTTTT
>CAIGQQ010007204.1:384051-403348 GCA_903798035.1 Danio albolineatus | reverse complement strand
ATCCATGCAGTCTATGAATCTATCTGTCCATCCATCCATCCATCCATCCATGCAGTCTATGAATCTATCCATCCGTCCGTCCATCCATCCATCCATCCATCCATCCATCCATCTATTCATCCATCCATGCAGTCTATGAATCTATCCATCCATCCATCCATCCATCCATCCATCCATCCATCCATCCATCCATCCATCCATCCATCCATCCATCGTGAAAGTCATTATTCTGTTGATTTATTGTAACATAAAGCCTCTGTAGCTCATAAAGTGAAGAGTTAATAAAGATGATCCAGTCAAACCCTCTTCACCAGATAATGCTCCAACCCAGATGGTTACACACACACACACACACACACACACACACACACACACATACACACACACACACACACACACAGTACAGTTTGATTACAGCTCTTCATGACACTGGTTCACATGTTCTGCATTTTCTGCATCTGCTATCTGCTGTGTTTCTCTTTGAAGCCGCTGACCATTATCCTTGACATGGAGTTCACAACACCCCGCGGCCCTGGACACAAAATTAAGTCCTTTAATGATAACTCATTTCCCAAGGTTTCACGGGGAATTTCCACTGGATTACATTGTTCCACAGTCCTTTGAACTTGACATTGAACTTAAGCAGACTTTTGGTTTGCGGAGCCGTGAAGTTTGAACAAAGCCTCAGTTCACTTCTCAGACTGCACTTAATGGAGCGGACGAATCCTTGAATCAGTGTTTCGTACATTGTAGAAAATGCTGGCTTCCACACAATCCATTTATGTTGGATAACATGAAGGAATTAAGTTAACTTAGGTTTTTTTGTACAAATTTAGATGGATTGAAGATTAAACAATTAAGTTGTCCCCAAAAAAGCTCAAGAATTGGGTTGTTTTATTCAATCATACATTCATTTTCCTTCAGCTTAGTCACTATTTCAGAGGTCGCCACAGTGGAATGAACCATTGAACCACTGTGCTACTCAGCAATTAAGTTTACCCGCTCAAAAACTTAAGAATTGGGTAACACTTAACTAAACGCTATGAATCATCTATTAAGCATTAGCAAGTAGTGAATTCATTATTTGTTAAGCATTAACTCTACATTAATAAACGTCAGTAAGCAGTTTATATCTGCAGCTACAAATGCTGTATTCTTGACTTATAAGTATATTTATAATGTGCCTTATAATTGTACTTTCATACTTTAAGGATTCATTTTTCATTACTAAATTAAGTATCGCATTATTTACAAACCATTTGTATTTAAGAGTAGTTGGTGGTTTTTAAGATCATTCAGAATGAGTTAATAAATGATTAATAAACTATTCAAATCAACATTTATATTTTGCATTATTCAGGCATATATCAATAGTTAATTTGTATGGTAAAAAATGCTTTATTAACTCAACTTCATCCAGTTTTGTGATCTAAAGTGAGGACTGTTCATGCTTTATAAATCCCTTATAAATGACAATTTAAGGCTCCGTCTTATTCTAAACAGTAAAAAAAGAACATAGACGACTTTATTAATTTATATTAATTTGAATATACAGTTAGTTATTTTTATTAAATATTATCAGACATACTGTAAAAATTTCCTTGCTCTGTTAAACATCATTTAGGAAATATATATATATAAAAAAAAGATAAATCAAAGAGGGGCTAATAATTCTGACTTCAAATGTAAACAAATGAAACTGTATCAAATTAATCAATCTTTGCAACCTTATCTACAATAAAATGACTGTACAGTTTAAACATCACTAAATAACTTGTTGTATCATAATATACTGTTAAATTATATTGTTGTTTTTTTATCCAGTTTTATGCTGTATTTGACACTCCTGTTATTTGGCAGTGTTTAAACTTTACAGTAATTTTATTATTTAGACAGGATTGCAACGACGTATTGTTCATTTGATAGTAAGCCTTTAATTGTCATTTATAAGGGATTTATAAAGCATGAATAGTCCTCACTTTAGATCAGGTCACAAAACTGCATGAAGTTGAGTTTATAAAGCATTTATTAACATACATAGTAACCATTACTATACGCCTGAATAATGCAATATATAAACGTTGATTTGAATAAATTATTAATCGTTTGCTAACTCATTCTGAATAATCTTAAAAACCTCCAATTACTCTTAAATACAAATGGTTTGTAAATAATGTGATACGTAACTTAGTAATGAAAAATTAATCAGTAACAAATTATGAAAGTACAATTATTAAGCACGTTATAAATGTACTCATAAGTCAAGAATATAGCTGCAGGTATGATTTGCTTACTAACGTCTATTAATGTAGAGTTAATGCTTAATAAATATTAAATTCACTACTTGCTAATGCTTAATAGATGATTCATAGCGTGTAGTTATTATAAAGTATTACCAAGAACTGTGTTGTTTCAGCTCATTTTATTTAAGTTATTTGACAAACAGCTAACATCTTTTAGCTGAAATGGAAATGAAATGGAAATTAGAGGCTGAATTCTGAATGCACTTGATTGAAAACTGAACCTGGAATGCTTTGAAATAATTATTTATTATTTTATTAACTTCTTAAGCTCTCTTAATTGTCAGGGTTCTGCCACTCCTGTCTTGTAAATTCTTGTTTTGGTGGCAGAGTCCTCACACTAGCTCTGTATAGTCCTGTGTGTTGTGCCTCTGTATGAGTGCCAATTGTGGGCGCGCTTGGACCGCGCGCGTTTCCGCTTGATACGGGCGCATGAGGTCTGGGCGTGTTCGCGATTGCGCACTCTCGTCCGGGTGTTTGTTTGTTCTGTCGGCATTCTGTCAGTTTCATTCTCAGCGGCTCCGTCTAGTTGGTTTCGGTTTTGGATGAAACATGCGCGTTGCATATGTGTGAGCGCACGGTAGGATGTTTTCATTTTATCGTGTGCTTGTGTCTTGCGTTTAGTCCTCTGTGATTAGTGCGTGGTGTATGTTTACATGTCGTCATGTTAACACAAAGTTAATGAGTTCTCTCATTGGCTGCGTGTTCTAGTCTCTATGTGAGCACATGGCTTGTGTTGTCATGTGCTCTCCCGTCTATTGTCTAGCCCTACCCTTCTTGTTAACCCATTATTAGTTGATCATGTTCACCTGTTTGTTTAATTATTTCTGCTGTCCTGTGCCAGTTCGTCGTCGTTTCAACGTTGTTGACAACCCTTGTCCTGTCTTGCTCTCCTTGTCAACCAGCCCATTCTAGTTTGTTTGTTTGATTATTTTTTAATTTAATGTTTTCCCTCTCGGGGTTGTTTATTTTGCTGTTTGTTTTATTTTGTCATTAATAAATACCCTTTTGTCATGCAATTGAGTCCTCGCTCCCTTTACCCACCCTCAAACCCTGACATTAATGTGATTGAAACCCAGGTATACGCTGTTTTTTATCCAAAAATTTGAATTATATTTATGATCAAAGCTGTAATTTTGCATTAAACATTTGCATCTATTTAAAATACTTTATATTTTTAATACTATATTTTGTTACAGACACACAGTGTCATCCTGCAACTGTTTTGTAGCATATGAAATGTTCCAAACACTATTTTTAACTGTCCAAAATGGGAAAAAATGTTGTTTTTACTCTTCGATAGTCAAAGCAAGTAAAAAAAATCTATTTTACATATGTATTAAAAACAGCCAGGAAAAAGTGTTTTATGTAAATTCAGTCCACGAGTGCACGTATATGGACATAATTTTTCTCTTAAAGTACATCATATCAAAAGAAGATACTTAGGTTTTTTCTAATTAGGTTCCAATAAGTCCAAATAACAAAGAGAAATAAAAATGCATGTAAAAGAACACCTTGGGCCTTAAGAGGTTAGCTAAAATGTTTTTCCAGTATATGCATATTTTTGTGTGTCGTTTCGCTGGATGAAGAGTTTGTGCATCTATAGTGTTCTGAATCGATTCACAGTTTGAAGTGATTTAACAGAGTTTGAATGTGTTACACGTGTTTTGATGATTTGCAGTGGTTTATTGTGTCTCTTTTCTCTTTCAGAGCAATGGATCATTGGTGTGGTGTGAGAATCACAAGCAGTGCTCAAAGGTAAACCTGTGGATCTCTTGAAAACATTTGACTCCGAATCAGCAGGAGAATATGGGAAAATGTGGAGGATGATGAATGAAAGGGAAAACGGGTGTGGGAGAAATATAATAATAAGTTTCATGATATCAATGACAATGTAATGCAGAATAAGTACTAACCGTTAACATCTTTAAACACTCCATTTAATAAATTTTACTCCAAAAGATTTAATTTCTGAAATAAATTCTCAATTACCGTTATGTAAGAAAAATGGTGTTTTAAATTTGTGTTAAATTTACAATGACAGAGTCAGTTCCACATGAGGCTATTAATTAGCAAATTATATGAATATTACGAGCGCAAACATTAGGTGAGCAGGTTGCACTGTAACACTCTTGGTGATGAGATACGCAGTGATGAGAAATTTCGCTGTTTGCACCAAATGAAACATGACAGAAATGTAAATACAGCCATTCAGAAGCACAGAATATGTGCACTCACTGCACTTCAGCGAAATGGTAAGGTTTATAATCTAATTAATACATATTAAACCTCTTTAACATTATTAAATGTAGATGCTGAACCACTGATGTGTGTTTAGTGTTTAATTTCATTTTATTTTCAAGATCTGAGGTGAACTATCCGCTGCTGCTTTCAGTATATGGTAATAAATGTTACGTGAAATGGCATTCAAACTCACATTGTTGGCATTTAACACTGAATAAAGCACATGAGGTGCACCTGAGCTGATCACTGTCAGTGTTCTGTTGTTCAGCTGTGAGAAACAGAAGTCGTTTCTAATATATCAGCTTGAGATGTTGATTAGGACAAAAACTATATTCCCTTACATGTCGTTGCTTTTATTTAGAGCACGGTTTAAATCATTCACTCCTGTCTTCAACCTGGCAACCTGTGCTTGCATTTGTTTTGATCCAGGAGTGCAATACCTAGTTCAACCACTGGGTGTCAAACTGCACCTTTAAGTCATTCCCGTGATGTACGCTTTGGTTTACTATAGTAGCAATAACAGTAAAGCCACCTTTCCACTGCACATGACATTCGGACATGACTGTCAGAATATGCCCCCTTGTGGCAGTCGCACAGAATATTCAGTTTTGTCGTGCACCATGGGAGAAAAACTAATTCTCATGGTGTCTGAAATAGAGGAGTTCAAAATTCATCTTTAGTTCAATTCATCTTTATTTGTATAGCGCTTTTAAAAGTTTACCGTGTCAGTCCAGTTTTCAGAGTTAAAGTTCAGTTTAGTTCCGTTCAGTGTGGTTTAATATTCACTGCTGAGAGTCCAAACACTGAAGATTAATCCATCGATGCGCAGCTCTACAGGTCCTGAACCATGCAAGCCAGAGGCGACAGCGGAGGAACAAACTTCAAAACTTGGTGAAAGTGAAGAATTAAAAAACCTGTAAAGAAACCAGGCTCAGTTGGGCACGACCATTTCTCCTATGGCCAAACGTCACGTGCAGAGCTGCAGTCTAGGCGCCGGAGGCTGGAGAACGCTGGACGTCCATCGTGGAGAAGCCGCAGGTGGGGGTCACCTGCTGGTGAACAGGCTGGCCCTTCAGGAAAAATGCGAGGACTCATCTGTCAGGTCTTACAGGGATCGGTCTCATGCTCTCCAGTTCTCCATGACAACCACAGCAGCTGCTCAGGATACGGCCTGGTCCAGGATTATGGAAACCTCTGCAATAATAAAAAATAGACTAACATAATCACAGATGCTGTTCAAATTATAATGTCTTTTGGGAAGTGTTCCCGGCTCCGGTTGCCCTAAATAATGCAGACTAACAATCCTTTAGAGGATTTGGATGTCAAGAGCATTTGTGTTTTATGTGTATGCTAATGCAGAGAGATCTAGATTACACTGACAGAGTGTATCTGCGTCCCGAACTGTGCTAGGAAGGCTGTTCCAGAGTTTAGGTGCCAGATAAGAGAAAGATCTACCGCCTACAGTTGATGATGATATTCTGGGAATAATCAATTTTCCAGAATTAGTTGAGCGTAGAGGACGTGATGGGCTGTAATACACCAGGACCTCCCTCAAATACTGAGGAGCTCAGCTGTTCAGGGCTTTGTAGGTAGTCAGTAAAATTGTAAAATTGATACGGTATTTAATAGGGAGCCAATGTAATGCTGACAGAACTGGAGTAATATGATCATATCTCTGTGTTCTAGAAAGACTCCAGCAGCTGCATTTTGAACTAGCTGAAGTTTGTTAATCAGGCCAACAGGGCAGCCGCCTAGTAATGCTATACAATTATGTAATCGAGACGTCATGAAAGCATGAATGAGCTTTTCCGCATCAGACATTGACAGCATATGTCGAAGTTTGGCTTTTACAGATGCAAGAGCTTTTGATCTCTGTGTGTTCACCATGGTTGAATAGATAAATACTAGAAACTCATCATAGACTGATAGATATTTTGGAGGGTATGTGGAGACAAGTATTACTCATTTATGAATAGAATGTTTAACGTATAGACTTTTTTTCTGATTCACTAAATAACGATATACGATATAAATATCTCGCGCTCATGGACTTGCTTGTACAACACTGGAATACATCCGGTCGGTCGGTCGCATACGGTCTAGTCGCAGGGTTCAAATTTTCTGCATACGGAGATGATCAGAACTCCATGCAGCTCTTGGACTACTCTCCATTGGAAATGTATGACTTCCTGTCTGTCGCTTGTCTTTTGTCATGTGCAGTGGAAAGGCGGCTTAATTTTCAGTATAAAAGCAACCAAAGAGTTTCAAAATGTAAAAAGTTTTTTTGAGTTTAAAAAGTTCTTGTTTCAGCAGTGCAAAGTAAGTGAGATGCAGTAGATGTCATGTTTAAGTAATTCTCGTGTGTGAATGTGATGCACGCTCTGCGGTTTACTATGGTAACCGTAATATTGAGTCTCTGCAGGGTCTGACGGTGCAGACGCGTCCTGTGTTGATTCATTACACACAGACAGGAACACAGTGTGATATGATGAGCTCATGCATGACTCTGTTCACACTACACTGCCTACACTGACACTGTTCATTTCAGACGTGCGAAAACATCAGGATGAAGGAGACTGAAAGAGGCTTTTCACTTTAAATGATGTGTAATGTGCTTTTGTGTTACTTTTACATTACATTACGTAACTTTAGGGAGCTTTTTATATTTTATAGAAGCCTGTTTTCACCACTAAAGAATAAAAAAAGGATTTGAAAACTTTTTGTACCAGAATTTCACATTTTTTTCTCAGAATTGTGAGATTCTCTTGTGTAAATGCGAATTTGTGAGTAATAAAGTTAGATAAGAACCTGCAATTCTGACTTTAAAATTCACAGTTGCAACTTTTTATCTCACAATTCTGACTTTTGTAACTCGCAATTTCAACTCTTTAGCTTGCAGTTCTGACTTCACAACTCGCAGTTGTAACTTTTTAACTCATAGTTCTGACTATAACTTAGAATTGCAACTTTTTATCTCACAATTCTGACTTTATAACTCGCAATTGCAACTTTATCTCACATATCTGACTTTATAACTCGCAATTGCAACTTTATCTCACATATCTGACTTTATAACTCGCAATTGTAACTTTAACTCATAGTTCTGACTTTATAACTCGCAATTGCAACTTTTTATTTTACAATTGTGACTTTATAACTCGCAATTGCAACTTTTTATCTCACATATCTGACTTTATAACTCACAATTGTAACTTTAACTCATAGTTCTGACTTTATAACTCGCAATCGCAACTTTTTATCTCACAATTCTGACTTTATAGCTCGCAATTGCAACTTTTTATCTCACAATCGCAACTTTATAACTCACAATCGCAACTTTTTATCTCACAATTCTGACTAATAACTCATTAAAGGAATAAGCACAGCCCTGTTAGACCATGGGCAGTAACGCAGAGCATATTTTTCCGTCCTTAAAATAGCAAAAACTAGACTCGGACACACCCTTATTGCTTTTGCGCCTTGCGCTTTAGGCTTTGCACCTAGATTGTCAAAATAGAGCCCTATATCTTGCAATTCTGAAAAATAAAGTAAATTTAAAAAATATATAAAGAATTTTGATAGTAAAGTCTTAATTACTAGTTAGAAAGTCAGACATAGCTCTCTAGTGAAACTTTATTTCAAAGCTCTGATGTTTTATCTTGCAATTCTGACTAGGTTTGCCAGTTCATTCTTTAATGAAATATTTTAAAATGATCTTTTCTATTAGTTTTTATTACATGCTATGAACAAAAATAATTCAGAGAGGAAATGTAACGATCTGGGGTGGTGTGACGAAGACAACGGGGCGAGGATCCAAGTGCAGAATTATTTAATAAAAAATCAAAGTCAAAGCAGGCATGAGATCGCAAGGCAGACAGTAGACATGGATAAACAAAATATAAAGCTGAGGTCAAATATACGGAAGAAACAGGAACAAAGAAAAACGTTACTTAGTCACAAATAGAAAACACATAACAGTAGGTAATGTCGCTGCGATGAATGAGCGTGTGTGTGCTGCTTATGAAGTGTTTGTGATCAGTCGTGATGGTCCTCCGCTGGTGTGTGTGCAATCAGTTGTGATATGGAGCAGGAGTGTGTGTGTGTGTATTGCATGACCGGAGTTGTAGTTCGTTAACTGGCTGATCTGTAGTTCCCGGAAGTGTGAACCAGCGATGTCTGGCAGAGGGGAGATCGCTGGTGATCATGACAGGAAAACATAAGAATTGTGCGATTTGAAAAGTCATATTTAACATTTAAAAATGTTTATTTTGTAGCAGAAACAAACAAACATACTCTTAAATCTAAGTTCAAAACTGGAGTTCATTCATTCATTCATTCATTCATTTTCTTTTCGGCTTAGTCCCTTTATTAGTCCGGGGTCGCCACAGCGGAATGAACCTCCAACTTATCCAGCATATGTTTTACACAGCGGATGCCCTTCCAGCTGCAACCCATCCCTGGGAAATATCCATACACACTCATTCACACACATACACCACGGACAATTTAGCCTACCCAATTCCCCTATAGTGCATGTGTTTGGACTGTAGGGGAAACTGGAGCACCCGGAGGAAACCCACACCAACACAAGGAGAACATGCAGACTCCACACAGAATCACCAACTGACCCAGCTGAGGCTCAAACCAGTGACCTTCTTGCTGTGAGGTGAATGTACTACCCACTACGCCACCGTGGCGCCCTCAAAACTGGAGTATATAATATTAAACAAAAAGCTGTAAACTCTTTGTTGCTATTGCTTTTTTTGTTAATACATTATTTATTTCATGTCTGAAATGAGTTTCCATAATTATTGTATTAGTATAAATACTGAATAACCAATTTCTCAGCGATGGCCATCTTTTAAGACTTACATTTGCAATGGTATTGAGAAATGCATCACGCTGGCCTTCAGAAGACGGCGAGTGAAGTTCGGCCAACATGAACAGACATTAACAAGGCAAAACACAAATTCATTTTGCTTCACAAGTTCTCTTTCTCCTGAGTTAATGAGGATGTCAGAGGGCTTCAAAGAGGAGATACACTGCGCTTTAAAGCCAAAGAGGCGCTTTGTTTTCGTGCTCGAATGCAACAAAAGACCTGCTCTTTTCCCTTTCCGTGGAGTTGGCCAGTGTTGGGTCCTGGCAGCGGCTCTGTCCCCAGTCATTCATCAAGAGTGCTGCGTTAAAGCAGGTTTGGCTGTTTGCGTGTCTCAGTTTTGGGCGTTCCCATTACTATTGGCCCTCTACATCTCCGAGAGTCACACACACACACACTCCTGACGCCCCTGAGGAGATCATGCCATGCTTGTGCTTGGTGTGTTTCTGTTGCTAGTTATCTGTCAGGAATGCTTCATGCTCTTTATGATGGTAATTAGTAATGCATATGTTGTGGTTCTCTGGGTGGGACAGTCTGGGCTGATTTTGTGTGTCAGTTTATGTACACATGTGTCAGTCAGGGTTTACAGAGTGTTCCGTAGTTTTGTAATCAATCATTGAATGTTCTGACAATGCAAGACATAGTGTGGAATTCTCAACTGATTTGAAATTTAAGATAGACGTCCAGCGTTCTCCAGCTTCAAGTTTGGCCAGAAGAACAATGGTCGTGCCCAACAGAGCCTGGTGCCTCTCAAGCTTTTTTTTTTCCTTTTAATTCGTCAATTGGTAAAGTTTGTTCCTCCACTGTCACTACTGGCTTGTTTGGATTGGGACTTGTGGAGCTGCGCATTATGATTTTGTCCGATGTGCCGATAGACATAACGATGCTGAGCTGGCAATCTTTCGCTTCACGCTTGTACTCAGTAAGTCTGTAAACATGGTAAAAACAAGACGGGGGCTTTTATTTTTATTCTGGATTGCTTTTTTGAAAGTTGTTTGTTGGGTTTAGGGAAGTGTGTGGGGGGTCAATCGATAACATTTGGTATTTCCACCTGGGGATACTCATCCCGAGGCCCCCAGAGACTATGCAGCGCCACGTATGCGTTCTAAGACCCGCGACAAGACGATTCCAAGGTTCCATAATCCTGGACCAGGCTGTATCCTGAGCAGCTGCTTGGTGCTTGGTGGAGTATCAAGCAAGAGACGGATTCCTGTGACCCTCCAAGGACAGACGAGCCTCGAGTTCTCCAGCCTCCGGCGACTACACTGCAGCTAGAGCTGCGCACCGATGGATTACTCTTCTGTGTTTGGACTCTCAGCAGTGAATAACTCTGAACTGAACTGAACTCCAACACTGAACACTGGACTGACACTTTCAATTTACTATAACCTTCTATGTGAAGCTGCTTTGACACAATCTACATTGTAAAAGTGCTATACAAATAAAGGTGAATTGAATTGAATTTTGTTGGGGGAAGGAGGAGGGTGGGTCAGACGATTGGTCGGTCAGTCAGTCAGTCATTCAATCAGTCAAACAGTCAGTCAACAGCGGCCTCTGGTGGGTTTACGCAAGAACAGCAGGTGCGAACGGCACTCGCGAGAGACATTTGAGATTTCAGAAAGTGTAAACAGCGGCCTCTTGTGGATTCGTGAGAACAAAAATTGCAAAAAGACGTACCTCCCTGGACGTATTCCACAGCCTCCAGAAACATACTTAGGACTACGTTCTCAGCATGAGCCTGGGTTGAGATTGGTAGATAGATGTGGTTTGTATGATTGGAATATATATAAGGTGGTTAAATGCAGATAAGTAGCTGGATTGTAGATGGATAGAAACATTAGATTGGTAGATAGATGGATGGTTAGACGCACTGAGAGGTGGTTATGTGGAATAGTAAATAGATTTTTTTAAAATTATTATTAGAGTATGCAAAAAAAATACACTAAGTGAGAATACATACAAACAAAACAAAAACAGGAAAGTAAAGAAATAAGTAAATAATAATAAAAAACAGACAAAAAACAACCACAATACAGTCAGATACTGGCAAATGCATGTGTGTGTGTGTGTGTGTGTTTGTACATGGAAAAGTACCTTCGTTGCCTTCGTCACACCACCCGCAGAACGTAACACATATGTACATAGACAACATGTATAACAGTCAATAAATTATGCAAAAAAACAGATAAATATATCAGATAAAGAGGAAAAAAAAAGTCAATCAGTGGTAAAGAGTAATAACAATGATAGTAATAACAACAGTAAAAAAAGGACTACAGTAATAACTGACAATAGCTACCATAATAATAAAATAATAATAATATTAATTACCTGTACTACACCAACTACTACTACTGCCGCCTAACACTACCACATCAACAACTACTACAACTATGATGTCTACTACTACTAATACCACTACAATGACTACTACTACTACTACAATAAGGTCTACTACTACTGATACCACTACAACAATGACTACCACTACTGATACCACTACAATGACTACTACTGCTACAATAATGTCTACTACTACTGATACCACTACAAAGACTACCACTACAACGACTATTACTATTGATACCACTACAACGACTACTACCATATTGTCTACTACTACTGATACCACTACAACAATAACTATTACTACTACTGGTACCACTACTACAACAACTACTACTACGACTACTACTGATACTACTACATCTGCTACCTACAACTGGAACTATTACATCAACATCTATCACTACCACCACTGAAACTACCACATTAACGAATAGTAAATAGATTAGTAGATGGTTAAATGGTGGATCAGCTTTCAACAAGGACATCTTTATTACACTGAACGAAACTAAACTTCAAGTGATGTATATACTCAACTGAAATTAATCCGTTTTAGTTTCACTCGAACTACACCAGCATTCTACACTACTCTCCTGCCTGCCTGAGGTGCTGGAATGTTCAGCAATTTGAAATATTATGGCTTTTACTCTCTTATTTATCTGTGTTAAAATACTTTGACACAATCCACACTGTAAAAAGTGCTGTAGAGCAGTGGTTCTCAACTGGTTTGGCCATTAGACCCACATTTTTACATGGTCATCAGGCCGCGACCCAAATTTTTAGGAACTATAATATAATTTTAGGAATTAATTTGTATTTATTTGTTAATATACACAAGTAGTGACAGATAAATCATAAGAAAATCACCAAGACTTACAAATAAACAATGTTTTATTGCTGTCACACATCAGATTATAGATAACAAATAACAAATGTCTTCACTTGCATCCACATGAAAAATACTATGGTAATTTAGGGTAAATTGTGTTTTTGAATTGTAGTAAAGTGTATTATATACTGTAGTAGTATGTTTAAATCTCTTTGTCAATGAATGCTGAGCAAACAAATGCCTTCACTTGCATCCACATTAAAAATACTATGGTAATTTAGGGTAAACAGTGTTTTTGAATCATACTAGAGTGCTGTACGTATGGTAGTAGGCTATTTACAACTCTTTGTTAATGATTACTGAGCAAACAAAATGCATTCACATCCATCCACATTAAAAATACTATGGTAAATTATAATAAATAGTGTGTTTGAATCATACTAGAGAGTGGTATATATTGTAGTAGGTTATTTACAACTTTGTTAATGGATGCTGAGCAAACAAAAGCCTTCACTTCTATTTAGATTAAAAAATACTATAGTAATTTAGGGTAAATGGTGTTTTTGAATCATATAGAGATCATATACTGTAGTAGGCTATTTACAACTCTGTTAATGGATGCTGAGGTTAGGAAAGGTTCTGTTACCACGAACTAAACTGAACTGTTGTCGCGCGCGCATTTCAAAACAAAAGTCCTGTATAAGCAAAATAAGTTAAAAATAGTGCTGCACGATTAATCATATCGCAATCGCGATGTCAGCCTATGCGATTACATTACAGCGAATCTTGCGATTATATTAAATAAACAAATGCATTCGTAGACGTAACAAGAAAGAAAATGCACAGCCATTTTTGTAGTTTCATTTTAATACGATTACAATGTAACGCAATTAAAAAAGAACTACACGACCCAGAAGCCATCAGGACTGGAAGGCGCTAACACCCGCGGAAAATTAGTATTAAAAAACATTATTTGCAGCGGTGAGTCAGAAGTAATGACGTCCATTAATAAACAGAACCACTCGGGAAGTTGGAAATATTAGTGAAGGTCGTGAGAGTAAATGTGACGGTGAGAGCACGTCGTAACCTGCTTGTAAAACATGCTTAATCTTAGTCAAGTACAGCAGTGATTCAGGGACGAGCGGTCTGAAAAGGCACTCGCAGGCAAGTTCAGGAAAGAATCAGCCAAACACCTTTTCATCCATCAAGTGAAATTGTCATCGGGTGTTCAGTCTGCTCTAACCAACAAAACTGCTCACAACCGTCATCATAGGTTCAGTGTTTTCATTCAAAGTAAATTATTGAATTAAATTGAAACTAGAAGAATTATTGTGTGCATGTATGGTGGTGAGTGACGAGGAATATCTGCTGTTAACCTTTCCATGTGCCCAACGTTCTCTTTAAAACCAGAAACATGCTGAATGTTTTCATGTAGGATGCATATAATGCATATGGCCACGTTTTAAATTAAATCAAATAAGCAGAACCAAAAGTTGTATGTATGTGTATGTGTGTGTGTGTGTGTGTGTGTGTATATATATAAAACCGACAAAATATGATATGTTTAAATAGTGCATACTGCATTTCTCATAAACAATAATACAAAGCCATACATATAAAATATTGTTATATTTCATTTAATAATTGCAAGAAAAATGAAATAGGGAAAATATGGAATATGAAAATAAGTTTACAATAATGCAGATATTTATTTTGTAAAAATTATTTATTTTGTAACCATTTCAAGTTGAACAGACGCACACTTCAGCATTATTACTAATCTGTGTGTGCAATTTTCTTAAAAACCCATTAAGTTGACTTACAATACCATTTATAATCGAAATCGCATATCGCAATATTGCCCTCAATAATCGCAATATGACAATTTTCACAAATCGTGCAGCCCTAGTTAAAAATTAATGTTTTTTTTGACCAAACACTCCGCGACCCATTAAAAAGTTCCCGCGCTTTTTTCACTTTTGGGTCACGACCCACCGGTTGAGAAACACTGCTATAGAACAACAATATGAATATGTATACAGACTTGTATGAAGCTTGAACTCTTGACCGCTGCCGTCATTTTTGGCAACTCGTGATCATTATTGATTCTAGTGGAAGTCAAAGTGAACATTGAGCAAATGTGTAATTGTGAGCTGTGATTCTGGACTATTTACAAAAGCCTGAAGGATGTTTACACCTTTAACTGAAGCTTTACAAAAGCACGTTTAATTGAGAAAGCTACTAGAAATGTTGTGTTGGGCTGTTTTGTCAGCATGGGCTCAGTGTGTGCTGCAGGATTTCCTCTTTGAGATGTTAACGACAGTGAGGTTTGTGCAGTTTGTGTGCTCATCTCCTCTTAATGAAGTGATCTGTTTGTGAAGTCCTCACAATACAAAGGCGAACCCTCACTGGGCTGCTTATATGGGCTTCTGCAGGCTATTGTCCAGTACAGTGAGTTTGTGAATGGCTCAGTTCAACCTGTTTAGCCTTTCCACTGATTGACTGCAGAGACCAGGCTCATCAAATGCTTGCTTCAGGCCCCGTTTACACTAGTGCGTTTTAGTTTTAAAACAGCGTTTTAGCATGAAAACGATCCGCGTCCACACTAGCGTTTCACGCAGCGTTTCTGAACATATCTCCATCCACACTGCTCCACCAAAAACGTATATCACGTGACCATTCGCACACTCTGGGCATACGCGTTCAAGTATAAGCAAGAAGCATGTGTCTTGCATGGCATTTGGTTATTGTTAGTCAACAAACGCTAACCCAAAACCGGCGTCTTACATAGGGCTGACACCGCTTGAAACAGGAGTGATTAGCGAGTGCTGGAACAGTAGCTTGCCTCTTGCGAATATATGCAGCTGTTGTAGTAAAAAAGGCAGAGTTTAACTGCACAATAACGCCTAAAACAGACTATTGCGGTCAACAACGCTCCCATTTCTGTGTCCAGCAGCCACGCCTCCGTTTTCAGACGTCTCCGTTTCCCCCATCCACACTGAGACGGAGCAGCAGCGCTTTAGAATGAACACGGCCTCTTCAGCGTTTACAAAACGCTCCACTTCAGGGCTCGAAAACTCCGGCGTAGTGTGGACGGATGGCGTAACCGTAGCAAAACTTATGTGTTTTAAAATGAAAACACATTAGTGTAAACGGGGCCTCAGTCTACATGCAACACAATCTCTAGTGGATTTGTCATCTGAAAAATGTACCTTAAGTGCATTATATTACAGATTTTATAAATCAGATTTCAACAATGTAAACAGCGTTCTCTAGTGCAGCGTTTCTCAATCCTGGTCTTTGTGAGAAACCTTTGTTTTCCTTTGAGTTATGCCTGCAGTGTCTTACTAGACAAGCGTGAGTTGTGACATAATATAGCTTTGTAAATAAATACAATACAATTCAATTCAATTTACCTTTATTTCTCTAGCACATTTACAATGTGGATTGTGCCAAAGCAGCTTCACATTGAAGGTTATAGTGAACTGAAACAGTGTCAGTCCAGTGTTCAGTGTTGAAGTTCAGTTTAGTTCAGTTCAGTGTGGTTTAATATTCACTGCTGAGAGTCTAAACACTGAAGAGTAATCCATGGATGCGCAGCTCTACAGGTCCTGAACCATGCAAGCCAGTGGCGACAGCGGTGAGAAAAAAACTTCACCATTTGGGGAAAGTGAAGGATTAAAAAACCTGGAGAGAAACCAGGCTCAGTTGGTCATGACCATTTCTCCTATGGCCAGACGTCTTGTGCAGAGCTGCAGTCTAGGCGCCGGAGGCTGGAGAACTCGAGGCTCGTCTGTCCTTGGAGGGTCACAGGAATTAGTCTCATGCTGTCCACTCCTCCATGCACCAAACAGCTGCTCCGGATACAGCCTGGTCCAGGATTATGGAACCTTGGGATCGTGTTGTCCTGGGTCTTGGATCACATCCGTGGCGCTGCACAGTCTCTGGGGGCCTCGGGATGAGCATCCCCAGGTGGAAATAGAGAATAAATGGAATAATTAGCGTAGCTGCTGTTCATAGTGTATATAAAGGAGATGCGTGGAGCACATTCATGCATCAAACCGCTATGTGATGTATTGAGTGTATGCTTCACTAGAAAGTTTTGAACTAGATTATATAATATAAATGAACATATCACACACTAAAATCTTCTTTGAAACTGAAAGCATGGTAGAATATCCTGTAGAGTTCACTTTGCTGGGCACTTCTTTTTGAATCAGAACAATTGTGTAATGTAAAAAGAGAGACGTTTGCTCTAGAGCAGTGTTTCTCAACTGGTGGGTCGCGAGTCAAAAGTGGGTCGCAGGAACATTTTCAGTGGGTCGCGGAGTGTGTGGTCAAAAAAACAACAAAAGTTACATTTTTAACTTGTTTTGCGTATACCGGACTTTTATTTTGAAATGCGCGCACGACAACCGATCCCTTTGAAATTGACGTGGAAAGCGTCACGTTGCCGAGCAACATAGAGAGTCAGCTGGTGGAGCTGTCATGTGATAAGACGCTGAAAAAGAAATTCAGTGAAGTGCGATCAAACCCATCCCATTCAGAACTACGTATTTGTATGAAAGTGGCTTCTCTTCCTTGGTGCAGCTTGACTCTAAGCAAAGGAACAGGTTGTACATAGAGCAGGATCTTCGGGTAGCACTGTCTACCATCACTCCTGACTTTGAAACTCTTCTCACATCAGTAAAGCACATCCTCAGTTATCTCATTATCTTCCCAAACTACTGTTGAGTGAAACAGATGTTTATAACTGCTGTTATATTAGATGTGAAAATGGTTATGAATGTTTTAATCATTTTACAATGTGCTGGTTTGTTCTGTTCAACAGGATCAGTGTTCATGTTTTATTAACAGTTCAGTTTTGTTTATGGTAACTGAACCTTTCCTCACCCTAACCGCTGTTTACAGTGTTTGTCGTTTTTACTTTGTAATATTTCTATAATTTGACACATTTTGTTAAATGTCAGCAATAAGATATTGTTTATTTGTAAGTCTTGCTGATTTTTTCATGATTTTTCTGTCACTACTTGTGTATGTTAACAAATAAATACAAATTAATTATAATTCCTAAAATTATATTACAGTTCCTAAAAATTTGGCTTGATGACCATGTAAAAATGTGGGTCCCGTGGCCAAACCAGTTGAGAACCACTGCTCTAGAGAAGCGCACCTTAAGTCCGTGATCACACCGAATGTGCTTTTTTTCAATGGTTTTCTAATGGCTGCTTATGCACCTCACATTTTATCATTTCTCCAATCAAATAAAGGCAGAGGCGGGGTTTCTACTGAGGTGACAGCAGTGTTTGTGTGGTCATGACGATTATGGAGACTTTTTTTAAAAAGTGGGGCTGTTTCTCAATTCCAAGAAAGCAGAGAACGGTCTCATGTTCTTGTGTAGAGCGGTCTTGCCAGGTCACATCGGGAGAACGAACTCGGGAGACCGCGAGGACAGAGAACGCGTCCTGTGAGGAATGAGATGCTGCGTTCTTCCTGATGGTCACATGACCCTCGCGCGTCTTTAACCGAAACTTATTTAAACATTACAGCATCCATACACCGATTTATTGTTTTCCTCTGTTTCACAATATATGTTATGCATAAAGACTTCAGAAATATACGCTGCACATCACAAATAACACAGATTTTAATAAGAATTTCAACAAACAAACACCCTTAATGTGTTTATGCCTGTATTAAGATTTTTACATTAATGTTTACTTTCACCGTCTCATTTAGGGAAACTCCTGAGGTAAATAAGTATATTTTATTTAGTATGAGCTTCCCACCTCCAGTCGCAATGACTTCTGGGACTTCTAGAGCGAGTTCGGTGCTCAAGTCTGCATCGGTGCGTCCTCGATATCAAGAACACATCCGGGAACTTTCACGCGTCCTCCGTTCTTGCGGTCTTCTGAACTGAACTTCGGCGGATGATGATGACGTTACAGGAAAACACGAGGACGCAAGACCGCTGAAGAACGCATATTGAGAAACAGCCTAGGTGTTGTTGCTTGATCACCCTGCTGAAAAATCCAGCTTAAACCAGCCAATCATCCTAGACTGGTTTAAGCTGGATTTTTCAGCAGGGTGATCAAGCAACAACACCTACTTTTGGCAAGCCTGGTTTTAGAGGGGTTTTGGCCATTTCCAGGCTGGGAGTTGACCAGCTAAAACCAGCTTGATCAGTTTAAACCAGGCTGGTCAAGTTAGTTTTAGCTGGTTTTAGCTGGTCATTTTCCAGTGTGACCAGCTAAGACCAGGCTGGGAATGGCTGGAAACCAGCCTGGAAAAGGCCAAAACCCCTCTAAAACCAGGCTGGTCAACCAGCTTAACCCAGCCAACCAGCTTAGGCTAGTTTAAGCTGGATTTTTTAGCAGGAGAGATATTGTTGCGGCCGAAAGTTAACGAAAATTATGGATATTGTTTATTAAATTTCCCATTAATTTTATTTTATTAACGTCTACCCCCACCCCAACCCTAAAGCTAACCATCACAGTACTGTAAAAACAGTATCTGTACCTATTATTATTTGAGTTATCTATTAAATTACCCAATAAATTGTGTTTTCTAACATCTACCCCTTCCCTATCCCTAAACTCAACCGTCACAGTACTGTAAAAACAATAGCTCTACCAATTATTAATTATGTTATCTATTAAATTACCCAATAAATTGTGTTTTCTAACGTCTACCCCTACCCTA